>OX235272.1:55204391-55239558 GCA_944472155.2 Trichobilharzia szidati
CCGCGTGGCACTTACCGAACAACAGAAAGTGCAGGAGCTATTCCGAGATGTCCACCTAGGTGATAGAAAGCCCACCCAACTGTTACGTCAAATGAGGCAGTTGGTGGCCGACTTCAAAATAGATGATGCCTTCTTGAAACAGCTGTGGTTACAACGGTTACCCCAGACAATTCAGACTATTTTAGCCCCAATCAACCATTCCCCCTTATCTGAGCTAGCTGAGGCAGCCGATAGAGTAGTAGAGACTACTACATCAAACATGAGTATCTCGGCTGCCGTTACCGCTAGTTCCACGCAGACTAGGACCTCCTCTGCCGTGGAGTCATCCAACGTTGATGTGGTGGCTCACCTCAATAAGCTGTACGCAGAGATAGATAAGTTAAAACTCGATAGGAGATCTAGAGGTCGTTCACATAGCCGCACCAGCTCAATTCGTGGCAGATCTTCGTCACGAGCTGGCAGCAGACGTCGTAGGCCTAAAAATTCCCAGCCTGGAGTGTGCTGGTATCACCGGCGTTATGGTGAGAAGGCCCAAAAGTGCACTCGCCCGTGCACCTTTGATGGCCAGCAATCGGGAAACCTGTAAGCCAGCACGTATTGGCGACTAACGTCGCTGGCGAACCACTTCCATGTCGCCTCTTCTATGTTACCGACCGTACCACTGGGACACGCTTCCTAGTTGACACTGGGGCGGAAGTTAGCGTGATCCCACCAACATCTGAAGAGCGCAAGCCGCCACTTTCCTTACAGCTTCGCGCCGCAAATGGTTCGCCAATCGCAACGTATGGCAAAAAGTTCCTGGACCTTAACATAGGCCTACGTAGGTCATTTCGATGGGTTTTCCTTGTAGCAGATGTAACTACTGGTATTATTGGCATGGATCTCATGCAACACTATCAGCTACTGGTTGATACTGGCAAACACAAACTGATCGATTCAGCTACAAGCCTTTCGATCTCCGGTGTTGCGACACACACACCTGCATTAAGCCCAGTATACTCAACCCCTGCCTCTGACGGCCCTTACGCTGAACTTCTTCAGTCCTTTGCCAATCTGTTCAAACCGGTTTCTAAACTTCCTTGTGTGACGTCTACTGTCACTCATCATATCGTGACCACTGGTCCACCGGTTTTCGCTAAGCCACGGCGATTGTCCCCAGAAAAACTACAAGCCGTGAAGGCTGAATTCGAACACATGTTAGAGATGGGGATAATCCGTCCTTCCAGCAGCCCGTGGTCTTCCCCTTTACACGTGGTACCAAAACCTAACGGGATAGATTGGAGGCCTTGTGGTGACTACCGCAGGCTTAACGCACAGACCGTACCTGATCGTTACCCCGTACCACATATTCACGACCTTACGTCGTCTCTCAAGGGTGCCACGGTATTCAGTAAACTTGACTTAACCAGGGCCTATCACCAGATTCCAGTTCACCCAGATGATATTCCTAAGACGGCAGTGATCACCCCGTTTGGTCTTTTCGAATTTCTTCGAATGCCGTTTGGACTCCGCAACGCCGCACAAACATTCCAGCGGTTTATTCACGATGTTTTGCGAGGATTAGATTGCGCACATGCTTACCTCGACGATATTCTCGTGGCTAGCCCAGACGAAGCTAGCCACCGTACGCATCTCCAGATGGTTTTCGAGCGGCTAACAGCCCATGGTTTGACGCTAAACATGTCCAAATGTCAGATTGGCGTCCATTCATTGACCTTCCTGGGACATGTCATTAATGAGCAGGGAATTCGCCCGCTACCTGAGAAGGTACAGGCAATACGCGACTTCCCGGAACCTGTGTCAATGAAATCTTTACGCACATTTCTCGGCATGGTGAGCTACTATCGACGGTTCGTTCCCCAATGTGCACGTATTTTACTGCCACTCACAGACCTACTAAAGGGTAGGAACAAAACGTTCAACATGACATCAGAGGCTCGAGAAGCCTTCCAGAATATAAAGTCGGCAATTGCAGACGCCACCATGCTAGTCCACCTTGACGTCCATCTTCCACTTAGCATCTCAGTCGACGCATCTAACACAGCCATTGGAGCTGTTCTACAGCAACTGGTACATACTTCATGGATACCAGTCGCCTTTTTCTCTCGGAAGTTGTCCGCCGCTGAAGCGAGGTATAGCACCTTTGGCAGAGAACTCCTCGCCATATACGCGGCTATCAAACATTTTCGCCACTTTGTTGAAGGTCGGAAATTCACAGTATTTACCGATCACAAGCCACTGACGTATGCCCTCCACACTACTACGGATAGATATTCCCCACGCGAACTGCGTCACTTGGATTATATCTCTCAATTCACCTCGGATATTAGACATATTTCGGGGGTTGACAATGCTGTGGCAGACGCCTTGTCTCGGATATGTACCATATCGGCGCCTCCAACCATTGACTTGAAACTAATGGCGCAACGTCAGCTTACAGAGTTAGACCTTGATAAGCTGTCGTCAAATACCTCCTTACATATCAAGCGTATCCCGCTCGTTAATAGCGAGGGTACCATCCTCTGTGATCTGTCCACCGGTACCCCGAGACCCATCGTTCCACCTTCATTGCGCCGTACAGTTTTTGATAGCCTACACAACCTTTCCCACCCAGGTATCCGGGCAACGGACAAACTAGTGTCAGCTAGATTTGTCTGGCCTGGTATCAGTCGAGACGTGCGTATCTGGGCACGTGCCTGTGTGCCGTGTCAACGAGATAAAGTCCACAAGCACAACATCACTCCAGTGGGTTCCTTCTCCACACCCGACGCTCGCTTTAGCCACGTTCATCTAGACATAGTGGGTCCTCTACCACCATCAAATGGTCACTGTTACTTGTTGACATGTGTCGACAGGTTCACTCGTTGGCCAGAAGCTATTCCCATCCCCGATACGACTGCGGAAACCATTTGCCGAGTGTTCATGGAACGCTGGGTATCTCAATTCGGATGTCCATCTACGGTGACTACAGACCGTGGACAGCAGTTTGAATCAACCCACTTCAAGAAGCTCTTAGAGCTACTGGGGTGCAAACGCATCCGAACAACCGCGTACCATCCAGCAGCAAATGGACTTGTGGAGCGTTTTCACCGTCAACTGAAAGCTTCGTTAATGGCTACAGAGAATACTAAGTGGACTGAGTCTCTTCCCCTAGTGCTACTTAGTATCCGTTCCACACTCAAAGCAGACTTGCAGTGCACTTCCGCAGAGTTGGTGTTTGGTACCACCCTCTGTCTACCGGGTGAAATTATCTCACCTGAAAGTGGTGAACCAGGTGCTACGGATGTACAGGGTTATGCTCAGAACCTCAAGCGCCTTATGCAACGCCTGCAACCAACTCCCACTCGCACACAAAACAGGAGAGTGCAAGTAGACGCTAGACTCGATGGCTGTACCCACGTTTTTGTGCGTTGTGACACCGTCCGTAGACCCCTACAACCTCCTTACGATGGACCATTCAAGGTCGTCAGTAGAAAAGAAAAATTTTTTGTTATTGATCGATTTGGCCGGCAAGACACCGTAAGTGTAGACCGACTTAAAGCGGCCTACATTGAAGATTCGGTACCCCTGACGCCTACGCAACCGGCAACTACGCCCGCACTCACACCCCAGCCAAGTCCGATGGTCAACAATCCTGCTAAACCTAGCAGTTCCTCGGATGAGACAAGTAAGGCAACAGTTACACGCGCCGGTCGGCGTGTGCACTGGCCTAAGCGATACTGCGAATTCGTTAACTAAACACTTTTACGTATAAGAGTAGTTCATACTCTCATTTTTTTTCTTTCTTTGTCGCAGTTTACATTCATTTTCCATGGTATTTACCCTTTTGATTTAGTTTGTGGGCAGTAGCCGCTTTTACAGTTACTAACCTTGTTAGATTTCTTTCTCTTTACAGAGTGTTCTAGCATTTTATTTTCGGCCTTACACTCGGACAGCTAACTACATCAATCAACTCTATCGTCGTATGGTGACTACCAACACTCGTGGAATTACAAACCAAACGACCAAAAATATGGACCCGATAAAAAAAATAATAAAATAAATAAAAAATAATAAAATGTAAAAACAAAAACTTTCACTGTATAGTTAAACGGACCGTGAAATATTTTTGGTATGTAAATACGTCACTTCTATGCTGTACAGTTTAATCCGCTCAATCTATTTTCACAGATCTTACTATTTTCACTCGAGTTATGTCATGACGAAACTTATTTATTTTGTGACCCATACTTGTAATTACTTTGCATCACTTTAATTATGCAGCTCGCTACATTTTTTTTAACAAATGGTGATTATACTTATTCATAGCTATTGGTTGTACACACTCTTCTCTGTACCTTGCATAAGTTTCCACAGTGTTAGCAATTTCCCTTGTTTTATTTCAATTTGGCGTACCGTTTCCATGTTACACTAGTTCCTTCGCATTTATTCCGCTTAATTTTTTTTGTTAACACCCTATGCTGATTTTTAAATCTTAACCTCTTCTTCTATTCTTTTCTGTTGCTTTTACTTTATTCCTCCTAATACGCTGGTATATTGATTGCCTTTGGTGTTACTACTAGTTTTAGTTGATGAGGAAGGATGGAGCATTAGTCTAAGAGGAAAATTAGACTTAATGAGTCACCTTCCAGTTATAACAACGTGGGTAACAGAGGTAAACCATCACACCTCCACATAACCCAGCTCGTATTGGTGAGTCGTCAAAAAAAAAAACTAAATAAATAAATAAAATAAAAACAAAAAAATAAAAAAGATACGTATAAATAAACGATGTTCAAAAAAAAAAAATTAAAAAAAAAAATCGCACCAAGGCACCAGCGTTATTCCTTCTTATATTCCATCTTACTCCAGCGATCATGTACATAGTGCTCATAAATTGCCTTAATTTTTTTTTCCTTCATTCTTTCCTTTCTCAATATATATATTTTTTTTTTAAAAAAAGAAGAAAAACAGCTATTTTATTACTATCTTCACATTTTCTTGTTCATTCACCGTGATTGTACGCCACCTTGTTACTTTTATATATCGAAGCTTGCTGTTATCCCACCAACCTTCTAAGGGGGGGATAACCTGTAGTGTACATTGTACCTTTGAACTTTTGTTTGAATGAATGCAACCTGACATGTTGAACTTCACTTCCACTTCCGCTTTGTACTCCGGTTCCTCCTGTACGGTTACTGTCTCGCTCTCTCGCTGTACTTTCACCTAGTACACTCTACGAGCCGACAGCCGTCTCACATCCAGATAAGTGTGTATTTTTTATTCCTTATCAAATTGCATATCTCGTTGTGTAAATATAATTTCGGTCCGGTTAAACTTGGCATTTTGAGTCTTCTAACTTCAATTCCGTTTCTTTAGTACTTGCACGTAGGCAGAGTACTAATTAAGGTTATAAACGGTGAAGGAGTTTTGTAAGAGTGTTATTGTCAGTTAGAAGCAAACCCTAAGTCCGACTCTTACAATGTCATGAATTAACTTTTGTTTGTAAGTATTGCGCTTTTGATTAGTTTTCACAGACAATCCAAACAGCATCTGCTAATCTTAGATGGATACTGTTTGTCGTATATGCTGTCGCAAAATACCTCTGTTTAGGCAGTAAATGATTTGGTGAAGTTGAGGTGTACGATTGCTTGACGCTGTGCTAGGAGCGGCCATTTCAACGAATGTCTTCAGTTTAAATTACATCCTCGAACATTTTATAAGTCCTTGTGTAGAGACCTTCTGAGACCTACGTGAAGAAATCTTCGTCATCTAACGGAATTGCACGCATACTTAAACATATAAGACTATGGTTTCAGTGAATTTAAGTAAGTGCCCAATCTTGTTTGATAGACTGGTATAGAAGGACTACTGAAAACAAATTTATGACCGGCCTCTGCGATATGCTTGGTGATTTATTTCGCTGGGTTTCTCTTTGGAAGTTCATTTGAACCAGATGAATTTATTTCTCTTTCCAGCCACCTGAGATTGTGTTCTGTAGGCCACCTATTTTCCACAGACCTAGAATTCCTTAATTTAATTGGAAAACATGGCACCTTGTTGTGTGTAATTACATATGTTCTAATCTTATTTTAAATATCACACAGTGATGTAGTATTAAATAGTCATTTAGTTTGTCTAAGGAAGCTTTGCTTATCGATATAACTCCGCACACGTTCAATCTGAATGACGAAAGCCTATAACGGAAATATCGAAAGTCTCAAATGAAAATTGGAGAAACAGAAGGAGAGAAAATACATGTAAGACAAATTGTGAAACCTGAGTTTCACATCCATGGTACACATTAGCAGCCTACATGGAAAAGATAATTCCCACATTTTAATAGTTTTTATCCAAATAGCTTTAAATGAGCACTAGTCAAGACCTAATACTATAGAGGTAGGAGATTATGCTCTTCAGAGAGATTAGAAGAAGAATTTATGTTTCTCGAAAAGATGTTGGAAAGCGATGGTTACACTCAAAGGTTCATTAACAAGTACGGAATGTCTGAATTCTCAAATGTCAAGCAAATCATTGTGAGGCGACATACATTCAACTTGATTTTGAAAGTGAAAATATGACAGTAACTTTCAGCAGAAGATTGAGGATGTCACTAGGCAGAGACTATCCAGCAACCAAGCTGGTTCTCATTTATCGAACAATTGGCCCCTTGGAGCAATCAAAAATCGACAGATATCTTTCTCATGTTAGCAAATTAACGTGTATGTGTGGGAGCAGTTACACTGGAGAAGCAGAAAGAAGCTCAAACCTCCGATCTTCTGAACACGTACCAAAGATCCTGTCTAAAAGGAACAAATGCTTTGAAGAGTCCCGCAGCCAGGCATCTCCTTGACCCGGGTCATGTGGTGGGATTCGCAAGACCGTTCAAAATAATCATTGGGTAATAAAGTTTGATTAGCCTTTTAAGTTTACCGAAGCAATCTCCACCAAACGCCTGAAACCCAATTTATGTGTTCAGAAAGAAGCAGTTATCAGTCTTTCCTTGTCCTGGTAACTGAATATTTTCACCTTAGCGTTCGTTTGATTGCGTGATGCCGAATGTTAACATACTGTATGATCATTATTGTTCGAGACAAATGATTCATTGATATATATATGATTATTTTATGCGTATACTGATTTATTGATTTTTGATAAAAGGATAAAACGTGGTCAGTGTAGTGTTGTACAACTCCATTATTGATGCAAATTTTTTCGATAAAATCACGCGTAGTTTTACAGTCCTATTTGACGTTTTGAGTACAAATTATTGCTCATATTCTTATCAATGTATGACATGATTGTGATGTGATATTGATAATATTATGAGCAATAATGTGTAGTTGAAACGTGAAATATTACTGTATAACACTATTTGATTTTTCGAAATGAAAATTTCATCGGTATTATTTGATTTTTGTTTAGAAATGAACTCTGTGCAATTGTTTCTTTAAATATACCAAAAAATGACTTTGAGCTTTAAGCAGCTGATGAAAAGCCAACGGAATGGATGGTGTTAACATTTTATTCTGTGAAAACTGTTGTTCTTGTTTCCAATTGCATAATATCTACTGTGCGTCGGTAGCACAGTGGTTAGGACTCTCGCCGATCATGCACATGGTCCGGGGTTCGATCCCCTGCCGACGCACACCCGATATCTATGGTCGGCCTGCAAAATTTGGGCTACCGATATCCATGCTGAAAATGCCATACTTGTACTGAAAATACAGTGTGGCATCAAGCTGTAATAAAAAAGAAAAATCTTAATTCACTATGTACGCAATGCGTTAATCATCATAATTCGCCTTTGGAGACTACAGAAATTTTAGCCTCGGTAAAACAGCTTGTGTAATCAAGTAAAATGAACATACATAATCAGTCAAATAATTATGAAATGAAATCCTTGTTGAACTGAAATTTTCCAGCGGATCTGTAATTTGACTTTTCATCCATAATGCATCGCAAATTTTTGGCGGAATGCTTGCCATGTATATAGAAAAAAACTTCACAAGTTCCAAGTTTGACGATGGATTGATATGAGTTAGAGAAGCGCTTAAGAATATCAGGCAGTACCAAACAGCTGTTTCGTCAGCGTTATTTGAGACTCATCGGAAATACGTCACCAATCGTGTTTGAGTGCAGGACCTTCCGATTGTAAGATGAACTTGTTGACCATTCAGCTATTGAGACCCGACTCAATCTGTGAACATACGAATTCTAACCCCTATGGATTGGTTATTTTAACGAAACTGGTATCAGCCAGTTCTATACACGACGAGAGTTTGTCCTCACCCGCGAGTGAGTGGACTCCACCGGTCAGGAGTTATCACTAGTGAGAATCAGAATAATTAAAAAGATTTAGTTTATAAGAAATCGATTTGTTCGATGTTTCACCACAGATTAATATCAGTCAGAGAAGCACTGATAATCAACATCAATGGTACGTTATAATAAAGGTTTTTGTATTTCCCAATTAATGAAAAACAAAACGATATTGTTTTAACTGATGTTTCGCTATTTAATGCTAATAGCTTTGTCAAGGTATTATTATCAACGATACGTATTCACCGAAATTTTGCTAAAATCAAGAATAAGTTGAAGTTATAATTCATGCAGCGGTCATTGAGTCGTGTCTTCGTGGCTGAACGATCTGTAAGCTTGCTATGTAACTGGAAGATCCTGGTTCCGAAATTCAATGTGTGAGTACTGCCGATGAGTCCCAGACTGGGGAGAGGAAATAGATGTTCAGTACTCCCTGGTATTTTTCAGTGGTCCTTTAACCGTGATCTATCTATGGTAAAACATGAAGCAAATCAAGTTACTCCATACAAACGTATTCTTGAAAAGTCTACTTAATTTTAAATCTACTCAATAGGTATGAGTCCATTTTATGAGAAAGGATTGGTTGATTTGTCTTTACATGGAGGGTGATCAGTTAACTGGTGTTTTTTCTGTAACCAATGTACTACAGATTGATTTTATTTGCTAGCTATTATGCTGTGTCACTTGACAAATATAACTGCATCTTTAGATAGGTGAACACAAAATTGAGATACACATATGTACACCACATACATACTTAGTGTGCATTCGTGCATTACTATAAAAGGCTGTTTGTGAGAGATTTAGGCATAATATTATTTTGCAGTATATAACACTGACAACATACACTGACGAGAGATTTTGAATCATGAAAAATATACGATTAACGATATTATGCTGCCTTCTACTCCTATTATATAATAACAATGCAACTTCTGAATGTGAGTTGATTATTAATCCTTTTTTATAAGGTGTCAAAATATTATTCTTTTACTTTTGATGGTTTTATTTTTAAGATCACAATTTTATCAAGTGTCAATTTACAATAGTTAGTTATGTATTACTTTAACTTTTTAAATGTGAATTCCAATATAGATATCGTTATGAATGGAACTCAGACAGAGAACCATTGACCAGCTGAAGGGTTGTTCCGTTCTAGTCCAAATTACCGTGAAGCCTTGTGTTTGATAGTAAGAATTTATTAGCAGATTAGTTGAAACTAGAATGCCGAGGTTGGTGGATTCCAAGTCAATGACTGAATGATCAATGCACCAGCTTCATAATCTGAAAGGTTAGATCTCTAGCGAAGTCACAGATGAGTACTGTTGAAGAGTCCCAGACTACGGAGAAGTAGATGCTTTTCAATAATGCTCTAAACTAATGTTCTTTCAACACTGAAATTAATAGAAAATCACTAGGATAAAACCTGAAATCTGAATATTTCAGTTAAGCCTAGAAATTTAATGTAAATCAATTCCTTGGATTTCTTGAAATTCGTACGTTGAATTGATCGACTTCTTCTCATGAATAATTCAAATACAGCGAAGTAAAGTAAATTCGACCGGATTATCTTAATGCGTAGATAAGCATTTTGTGTTCAAAAGAACTTCCGAAATCATCTGTATTTACAGTACAAAAGAGAACATTGAATATAAAACGAATTCACTGAAAATTGTGAGACATTTAAAGATATATGGGGTTTCCTGTAATCAAATTAATTTTATACAATTCAAGTAAATCAACAAAATATGAGTTACGTTAGCTTTTTAATTGTCGACAGATGAAAGACTTCTTGGTTAGTAAATTTAATACAGGTGTAGCCAGAATAAAAATGACCAGTTTTGACCACAATCTTTCCTATAGTATGTGCAGTGTGTTACTCTTTATCCTGATTCACTGTTATATTCCACTGTAATTTTCTGGAAGCGTTTATTTCCTGATATGTATGGAAAGAGGCAATGGAGCAGTATTTACTGAATTCATCATATTTCTGCAGCACCCCTACTCAACTGAATACTCTGCATACAATGAGAGATATATGGCTGAAAAATAAATAAACTATAGTTAATAAGTCATGAGAAACGACAGGTGAGAAGGGTTCATAGGTAAAATTCAGATTAACAAAGCGGAAGGTATACCACAGAATAAAAACAGACGCTCAGCGAAGCAAACATAACACACCATATAGCAGAAGCAAACAGCCAGAAGCAATGAAAACTCGCAAAGGTCAAAAATTACGTAATTTAAAAATAGTAATAAATGGAACTGGCTCAACATGAAAACTGAAAAAAAATGTACTAAATACGGATAAAATATGCATTCAACAGAAGCAAAACACAAAAACAATAAGAAATCAAACACCAGAAGGCAAAAACATTAAAATAATCAAAAAAATTAAGAAAATGAAACAAATTTACCAACACAAACAAAAGATAGTGAAGCCCGTCTCCACACCAAGATTTCCTGACATCTTTTTTCCATCCATTAACCTATTAGCCAGTTGTGAAGGAAATGCAATGATGAGTTAACTTCGCCTTGGAATTAATTGTGTGAGAATTGAAATAAGGCTCACTCGTCATTGCTCTCCTCATCTTCATACAATCGTGCCTATCAATGATCATGTGTTGCGTGTGAGTCAGTACCAGTACTGAGAAGGAGATGAGAATTCAGTCGACGAATAATACCGTGGACAGATAGATAGCCGTATAGATGGATTGATGGATATATATAGGCGTAAAATAGATAGATGTATAGATAGAATCAGAGAGATTTTCACACGTGTAGGTGGATGGATATATTCATTGTTGCATAGATTTAGATAGAAATAGGCGAATAAAGAAATAGATTGATTGTGAGATATATTGATAAATAGACAAAAAGATAGATGCAAATACAGTTGGGTAGAGAGTTGGGTGGATAGTAGGTCAGCTGATTAGTCAGACTGAGAGATAGATATACAGCAAGATAGATAGAAATATAGACAAACAGAGAGATAGTTAGATAGACAGATAGATAGATAGACATATAGAAGGATAGATAGATAGATAGACAGAAAGTTATATAGATAGAAAGAATATAAGATACATAGACAAACAGATAGATAGATAGGTAGACAGGTAGACTTAGACACAGACAGACAGATAGAAATAAGTGAGTTGGAAGTAAAGATAGATAGATAGATGTTAGAAATTAGGACAGATAGAGATATATACATATAGATAGAAACACAGATCGATAGACAGATAGATTGATAGACACATAAATATAAAGAAAGTAAGATGGATATATAGATAGATAGGTAGATAGAAAGACAGTTAGTAAGATAGACAGATAATTGTATAGATAGTTAGATAGATTGAAATTAAGAAAGATAGACAGTTATAAAGATAGACAGATAGAAAGAAATATAGATAGTTAGATAGACAG
Organism: Trichobilharzia szidati; assembly: GCA_944472155.2. Classification (NCBI taxonomy): domain Eukaryota; kingdom Metazoa; phylum Platyhelminthes; class Trematoda; order Strigeidida; family Schistosomatidae; genus Trichobilharzia; species Trichobilharzia szidati. The sequence goes on from OX235272.1 coordinate 55,216,119, forward strand.
ATAGATATACAGTTATATATATATGTATATATACAGATAAATATATAGAAAGTCATATAGAGAGAAACATACATATATGGAGAGATAGATAAACATATACTTCGAGAGAAAAATAAATACATATTTATATAGACAGATAGATATATAGATAGATAGAAAGATAGAACGAAAGGGAGTTAGATAGACCGATATATCGACAGTTAGATAGACAGACAGATAGAAAGATAGATGGATATATATATATAGAAAGAAAAAAGATGGGTCCACTGATGGATAGATAGACAGATATAAAGAAAGAAAGATAGATAGACAGATAGATAGATAGAAAGATAGAAAGAGAGATAGATAGACAGTTAGACAGATCAATACAAACATAAATAGAGGGAAAGATACACATACACACATATACATAAAGAGACTGATGGCATGAAAGTTAGATAGACAGGTAAAAAGAAATTAAGGTATATAGACAGACAGATAGAAAGAAAGTTAGATAGATGAATATATAGATAGATCGATAGATAGATATATAAATAGATAGTTACATAGAAAGATATATTGATGGATACAAAGACAGAAATAGATGGTTGGATAGATTCATATAATGATATATAGATAGGTAGATTTACAGATTATTGAAAGGATAATTATATAAATTGACAGGCATATATTGATAGATAGATAGATAGATAGACAGATAGATAGAAAAATAGATTGAGAGATAAACAGATGGATAGACAGAAAGAGAGAAGGATAGAGAGAGAGATAGATGGATAGACAAACAGACACAAAAATAGAGGGAAATTTAGATAAATAGATGGACAGATATATAAAAAGAATCAAAGACTGATAAATATATATAGATAGGCAGATAGACAGAAAGAAAGGGAGATAGAGAGATAGAAAATTATTCTGATGCTCGCTAGAAACTTGCTACAGGATGGAGCTTCCTGCAGTTCTAGTGAGAAGTCGTGACCAGTGAGGTCCAATTAGATGTCATGTGTGAGGATGGATGTCCCACCAACGACAATGGTTGGCGTCGCGCTAAAATCACGAATTGGTAGAAGTTAGAATTCATGAGCCATTGAATCGGGTCCCAGTGGCTGAATGGTATACGAGCTTGCCTTGTAACCGGAAGGTCCTGGGTTCGAATCCCAGTGGGTGCGTACTGCCAATGATTCCCAAACTAGGATGAAACAGCAGCTGTCCAGTACTCCCTCGTTTTCAATGGTTCTCTAACTGACACAGTCCGTGATCAACTCGTAAAACATAACTAATCCTTACAAACCAAATTATAAAAAAAAGATAGAAAGATATATGGAAAGATAGACAAAGAGATGGATTGAATGATAGATGGATAGGTAGACAGAAAGATAGAGAGATGGAAGTAATAGAGATGGAAGGAAAGAAGATAGATAGACAGTTAGATAGATAGATACAACGACAGAAAGACAAATAGATAGAGAGATAGATAGATAAATATATAGATACATAGATAGATAGACAAATTAATATAAAGCATGTTAGATGGATAGATAGAGACAGACAGAAATACAGTGACGTAGATAGGTAGAAAGAAATTTTGAAATATATGCAGACGGAGAGATAGACACATAGAAAGATGGACAGAGAGTTAGATATACAGAAAAATACAGAGCAATTTAGATGGTTAGATGGATAGATAGATAGACAGAAAGAAATACATAGAGATAGGAAGATAGATGGATATATGGATAGGTAGATAGATTGGTAGAGAGATAAATAGAAAGAAAGATAGACAAAGAGATATATAGATAGTCAAATAGACGTATAGAAAGATAGATAGAAAGATGAATATAAAGACAGTTAGAAGGAAACATAGACAGACATATAGATAGATAGATAGGGAGATAAACAGATAGGTAGATAGAAAGAGAGAATTGAGAGATAGATACATAGACAGAAAAATAAACAGAAATTTAAGTAGATAGATCGAGAGATAGATAAAAGAATGAAAGACGGATAAATAGATACATAAGCAGATAGATAGAAAGCTAGGGTAATAGGGAGATAGAAAGATATATAGATATATAGACAGATAAACAGATATTTCACATTAGAGAATTTGGGAATGGAATTGATTGTAATGTAGATCAGTGGATTTTAATGAACGCTGATAAGCAGTATGACATCATTTGCAATTACAGCAAAAAAATCCTCGCGAACCCAAGGTTTTAAGATATGTATGTCCTTTATTCAGATGACAGCGAAGGAAACTATATCGGAGGTGAGTCTCTGTCGTTTTGTTGATTCACAGCATTCTTCACAGCCTTAGTGAGATGTCCATTTCACCATGCCCAGACTTCTCACACTCACTCCATCACACACTCATACGCATTCCGATCCAATAACTGACATTTTCTGACGTTGATGATTTCATCGATTGATTCATTTGATCTGTATGCAGCAAAGTTGTTTGTGTTTCCAGTGAGTGAGTGAGTGATTGAGGGGTGCAGTATATCATCAACGTGCATGACACTGCATGAGAAATTCCGCCGTCCGACCACACACGATCCACGAAACACGCATACACACCCCTAAACACTGCAAGTCACAACACTCACTCAATTCAATTTCATCTTATCACATACACAAACGTCACTGTACCCTGTAAAACAGATAGATGTATAGATAGAATCAGAGAGATTTTCACACGTGTAGGTGGATGGATATATTCATTGTTGTATAGATTTAGATAGAGATAGGCGAATAAAGAAATAGATTGATTGTGAGATATATAGATAAATAGGCAAATGGATAGATGCATAGAGAGTCAGGTAGAGAGTCAGCTGGATAGTCATTCAGTTTGTAAGTCACACAGAAAGATACAAAGATATGTAGATACATGTGAATTCAGATGAATAGAAAGTTAGATATACAGAAATGTTAAAATAAAGGTACAGAGATAAAGAGAAAGATAGATAGATAGGTAGACAGAGATATAAAGATAGATAGATAGATAGATAGACAGATAGATAGATAGATAGATAGATAGATAGACAGATAGATAGAGAGTTAGATAGATATATAGACAGATAAATCTAAACAACGTTAGATAGACAGATAGGTAGACAGATATATAGAGAGATGGTAAGACAGATAAATACATAGACAGACAGATAATTGATAGACAGATAGACACGAAGATACAAAGTTAGCTAGACAGACATATAGACAGATAGATAAATAGATAGACAGAGAGATATATAGACAGATAGATAGTAGAAGGATAGACAGTTAGTTAGATAGTAAGACAGATGGATAGATAGAGGGAGAGATAGTTAGAAAGAGAGAGATAGATAGACAGATAGATAGATATATAGATAGAAAGATAAACAGAGAGATAGATAGATATACAGATAGATAGTTATAAAGATAGATAGATAGATAGATACATAGATTGATAGGCAGATAGATAGGTAGATAAACAGATAGGTAGATAGATGTATAGATAGATAGAGAGATAGATGGATATATGGATAGATAGATAGATAGATAGATGGATAGATATTGAGATACATATGTAGATGGATATTTAGATAGAAAATTAGATAGATATATGGATAGATAGATCGATAGATAGGTAGATAGTTAGATAGATTTACAGACAGATAGACAGTTAGATAGATAGACAGACAGGTAGATAGATAGATACATTAATAGACACAAATATACAAACATAGTTAGATAGATACATAGACAGATGTGTAAACAGATAGATAGACAGATATATAGATAGGAAGGTAGATAGATGGATTGATAGATAGATAGATACATTGATAGATAGTTGGATATTTATATAGATAGATGGATGGATAGATAGATAGATAGATAGATAGATAGATGGAAAGATAGATAGATAGATGGATAGATAGATAGATAGATAGATAGACGAGAGATAGATATATAGACAGATAAATCTAAACAACGTTAGATAGACAGATAGGTAGACATATATATAGAGAGATGGTAAGATAGATAAATACAGACAGATAATTGATAGACAGATAGACACGAAGATACAAAGTTAGCTAGACAGACATATAGACAGATAGATAAATAGATAGACAGAGAGATATATAGATAGATAGATAGACAGATAGATAGTAGAAGGATAGACAGTTAGTTAGATAGTAAGACAGATGGATAGATAGAGGGAGAGATAGTTAGAAAGAGAGAGATAGATAGACAGATAGATAGATATATAGATAGAAAGATAAAGAGAGAGATAGATAGATATACACATAGATAGTTATAAAGATAGATAGATAGATAGATAGACAGATAGATAGTAAGATAGATATATAGACAGATAAATATAAAGAACGTTAGATAGATAGATAGGTAGACAGGTATACAGAGAGATGGCAAGACAGATAAATACATAGACAGACAGATAATTCATAGACAGATAGACACAAAGATAAAAAGGTAGTTAGATAGACACATGGACAGATGGATAAATAGATAGACAGAGAGATAGATAGATAGATTGCTAGACAGATAGGTACATAGTAAGATAGATGGATAGAGAGAGGGACAGATAGATAGAAAGAGATAGATAGATAGACAGATAGATAGATAGATAGATTTATAGATAGATAAACAGATTGATAGATCGATAGGTAGTTAGATATATAGATAAACTTTTGGATGGATAGTTATATAGATAGAAATATATATATTAAGATAGATAGATAGAGAGATGGATAGAAAGATAGATAGATACATATTTAGATTGATTGATTGATATGTAGATAGGCAGATAGAAAGTTTGATAAAGCGAAAGAAAGAAAGTAAGTTAGGGAGATATTTAGATAGATTGATATACTGATATGTAGATACAGAGATAGATAGAAATAAAAGAAGATAGATAGATAGACAGTTAAATGTGTTGTTGGATAGATAGGTAGTTAGATGTATGTGTTTTAATTTAGCTAAATAAATCATGGATAATGAAATGTGTTGTTGAATATTTTTATACGGATCCGTATAAATAAATGCATTGACAGATAAACAGACAGATAAATGGATCGCAATTCACAGGGATTCATTCGACTAGGTGAACTACAGTAGAGAATTTGGGAGTGGAATTGAATGTAGTGTAGATCAGTGGATTTCAATGAACGCTGATGTGCAGTATGATTTCATTTGTATTTGCTGAAAGGACCTCCTCGCGAATCCAAGGTTATCAAATATTTCTGTATTTATTTTTCAGAATACAGCGGCGTTGACGATATCGAAGGTAAGTCTCTGTCGTTTTGTTGATTCACAGCATTCTTCACAGCCTTAGTGAGATGTCCATTTCACCATGCCCAGACTTCTCACACTCACTCCATCACACACTCATACGCATTCCGATCCAATAACTGACATTTTCTGACGTTGATGATTTCATCGATTGATTCATTTGATCTGTATGCAGCAAAGTTGTTTGTGTTTCCAGTGAGTGAGTGAGTGATTGAGGGGTGCAGTATATCATCAACGTGCATGTAACTGCATGAGAAATTCCGCCGTCCGACCACACACGATCCACGAAACACGCATACACACCCCTAAACACTGCAAGTCACAACACTCACTCAATTCAATTTCATCTTATCACATACACAAACGTCACTGTACCCTGTAAAACAGATAGATGTATAGATAGAATCAGAGAGATTTTCACACGTGTAGGTGGATGGATATATTCATTGTTGTATAGATTTAGATAGAGATAGGCGAATAAAGAAATAGATTGATTGTGAGATATATAGATAAATAGGCAAATGGATAGATGCATAGAGAGTCAGGTAGAGAGTCAGCTGGATAGTCATTCAGTTTGTAAGTCACACAGAAAGATACAAAGATATGTAGATACATGTGAATTCAGATGAATAGAAAGTTAGATATACAGAAATGTTAAAATAAAGGTACAGAGATAAAGAGAAAGATAGATAGATAGGTAGACAGAGATATAAAGATAGATAGATAGATAGATAGATAGATAGACAGATAAAAATAAAGAACGTTAGATAGACAGATAGGTAGATAGATAAACAGAGAGATGGTAAGACAGATAAATACATAGACCGACAGACAACTGATAGACAGATAGACACAAAGATACAAAGATAGTTATATAGACAGAAAGATAGATAGAAAGATAGATAGATAGATAGATAAATAGATAGTTGGATAGATAGACAAATAGATAGATAGATAGATTTATGGATACATATATAGACAGAGAGATAGATAGTTAGATTGATAGATGGATAGATAGACATAGAGATAGATAGTTAGATTGATAGAAAGATAGAGAGACAAATAGATAGATAGATGGATTGACAGATAGGTAGATGGATAGATAGATAGATAGAGAGATAAATATATACATAGAGAGATAGATATATAGATAGAAAGATATGTAGGTGGATAGATAGATAAATAGATAGTTGGGTAGACAGATAGATAAATAGATAGATAGATAGATAGATAGATACATACATAGTTAGATAGATAGATAGATAGATAGATAGATAGATAGACAAAAAGGCACACAAATAGATAGACAGACAGACATAAAGATAGACAGATAGATAGATTGATAGATAGACGGATAGATAGATAGATAGAGAGATAGATAGACAGTTATACAGATAGATAGATTGATAGATAGACGGATAGATAGATAGATAGAGAGATAGATAGACAGTTATACAGATAGTTAGAAAGATAGATAGATAGATAGATAGATAAATAGATTGGTGGATAGATAGAGAAATAGTTAGATAGATAGATTTATGGATAAATAGATAGACAGATAGATAGATAGATATATAGATGGAAAGATAGAAGGATAGATAGATGGATAGATAGATAGATAGGTAGGTAGATATATAGACAGTTAAATCTGATGTTGGATAGATAGGTAGTTAGATGTATGTGTATTAATTTAGGTAAATAATTCATGGATAATGAAATGTGTTGTTGAATTATTTTTAACGGATCCGTATAAATAAATGCATTGACAGATAAACAGACAGATAAATGGATCGCAATTCACAGGGATTCATTCGACTAGGTGAACTACAGTAGAGAATTTGGGAGTGGAATTGAATGCAGTGTGGATTAGTGGATTTCAATGAACGCTGATGTGCAGTATGATTTCATTTGTATTTGCTGAAAGGACCTCCTCGCGAATCCAAGGTTATCAAATATTTCTGTATTTATTTTTCAGAATACAGCGGCGTTGACGATATCGAAGGTAAGTCTCTGTCGTCTTGTTGATACGAGAATACACAGCACAACACAACACGAAACATTGTTCGAAAATCACCAGTCAACATCACTGATCATTCAGAGTTGATAATGTCGCTAACCCCTTCCACCAATTGTGCATCATTCACATCAAAATATTCTCCTCCACCTCTCTGTATCTCTCTCACTACACCCACTCCCTCTCCCTCTTTCTCCGTAGAAACACAACCAGTCACAGATGAGTCAGAAAGCACTGAGTCAGGTCGCAGTGATGAACAGTCGACTACCACGCCTCAACTCGAGTCAGAAATACCAGGTGAGTGAGTTCATTATTCACCCAACACTCGCCCTCTCCACTCATATCAATCCACCAACTCAGCCTTCATAATACATCCAGCAGTATGCATCAACCAACATCCACTTCTTGGTGTGGTTGTGTTCTCTGAGCTGGATGGTTTGGTTGCGAAGCTTTCATTGCTCTACTGAGCAACATCTTCAGCGCATACTTCGATGTGAAGTGAGCTTTTAGAATTCTCTATGAGTTTATTAGTCATCTCTTCTAGTAACCCTGAACGTGATTGGTTGTTTTCGTGTGACATTTCACCCCCTAGTTTGCTTGTCTCGGTGCTGGCTGCTTCTTTGGTCTGAATGTCGTTAGTCATTCCTTCTGCTAACCTTGAACGTGATTGGTTGTTTTTGTGTGACTTCTCACTTTCTAGTTCACTTGTTTTGGTGTTGACTGTTTCCTTGACCTGAAGTTTGACTTTGTTTTTGTGTGAATTTCTTCGTATGGATTGGTATATTTTGTCAATCTCTATGTGTCTATTGATTGCTGATACATTTGAATACCAGGTCTCTAGGAATTCTCTGGCATTTTTTTGCTTTTCCCTTTGTCTAAGATTTGAACATTGTCCCAGTCGAATTGGTGCCCGTGGTTGTCTGCATGTAGTGATATGAGAGAGTGTATGTCGTGTCTTTTGACAGCTAGTTTGTGTTCGTGAATGCGAAGACGAAGATAGATTGATATACTGATATGTAGATACAGAGATAGATAGAAATAAAAGAAGATAGATAGATAGACAGTTAAATCTGATGTTGGATAGATAGGTAGTTAGATGTATGTGTATTAATTTAGCTAAATAAATCATGGATAATGAAATGTGTTGTTGAATATTTTTTTACGGATCCGTATAAATAAATGCATTGACAGATAAACAGACAGATAAATGGATCGCAATTCACAGGGATTCATTCGACTAGGTGAACTACAGTAGAGAATTTGGGAGTGGAATTGAATGTAGTGTAGATCAGTGGATTTCAATGAACGCTGATGTGCAGTATGATTTCATTTGTATTTGCTGAAAGGACCTCCTCGCGAATCCAAGGTTATCAAATATTTCTGTATTTATTTTTCAGAATACAGCGGCGTTGACGATATCGAAGGTAAGTCTCTGTCGTTTTGTTGATTCACAGCATTCTTCACAGCCTTAGTGAGATGTCCATTTCACCATGCCCAGACTTCTCACACTCACTCCATCACACACTCATACGCATTCCGATCCAATAACTGACATTTTCTGACGTTGATGATTTTATCGATTGATTCATTTGATCTGTATGTAGCAAAGTTGTTTGTGTTTCCAGTGAGTGAGTGAGTGATTGAGGGGTGCAGTATATCATCAACGTGCATGTAACTGCATGAGAAATTCCGCCGTCCGACCACACACGATCCACGAAACACGCATACACACCCCTAAACACTGCAAGTCACAACACTCACTCAATTCAATTTCATCTTATCACATACACAAACGTCACTGTACCCTGTAAAACAGATAGATGTATAGATAGAATCAGAGAGATTTTCACACGTGTAGGTGGATGGATATATTCATTGTTGTATAGATTTAGATAGAGATAGGCGAATAAAGAAATAGATTGATTGTGAGATATATAGATAAATAGGCAAATGGATAGATGCATAGAGAGTCAGGTAGAGAGTCAGCTGGATAGTCATTCAGTTTGTAAGTCACACAGAAAGATACAAAGATATGTAGATACATGTGAATTCAGATGAATAGAAAGTTAGATATACAGAAATGTTAAAATAAAGGTACAGAGATAAAGAGAAAGATAGATAGATAGGTAGACAGAGATATAAAGATAGATAGATAGATAGATAGATAGATAGATAGATAGACAGATAAAAATAAAGAACGTTAGATAGACAGATAGGTAGATAGATAAACAGAGAGATGGTAAGACAGATAAATACATAGACCGACAGACAACTGATAGACAGATAGACACAAAGATACAAAGATAGTTATATAGACAGAAAGATAGATAGAAAGATAGATAGATAGATAGATAAATAGATAGTTGGATAGATAGACAAATAGATAGATAGATAGATTTATGGATACATATATAGACAGAGAGATAGATAGTTAGATTGATAGATGGATAGATAGACATAGAGATAGATAGTTAGATTGATAGAAAGATAGAGAGACAAATAGATAGATAGATGGATTGACAGATAGGTAGATGGATAGATAGATAGATAGAGAGATAAATATATACATAGAGAGATAGATATATAGATAGAAAGATATGTAGGTGGATAGATAGATAAATAGATAGTTGGATAGACAGATAGATAAAAAGATAGATAGATAGATAGGTAGATACATACATAGTTAGATAGATAGATAGATAGATAGATAGATAGATAGATAGATAGATAGACAAAAAGGCACACAAATAGATAGACAGACAGACATAAAGATAGACAGATAGATAGATTGATAGATAGACGGATAGATAGATAGATAGAGAGATAGATAGACAGTTATACAGATAGATAGATTGATAGATAGACAGATAGATAGATAGATAGAGAGATAGATAGACAGTTATACAGATAGTTAGATAGATAGATAGATAGATAGATAGATAAATAGATTGGTGGATAGATAGAGAAATAGTTAGATAGATAGATTTATGGATAAATAGATAGACAGATAGATAGATAGATATATAGATGGAAAGATAGACAGATAGATAGATAGATAGATAGATAGATAGGTAGGTAGATATATAGACAGTTAAATCTGATGTTGGATAGATAGGTAGTTAGATGTATGTGTATTAATTTAGGTAAATAATTCATGGATAATGAAATGTGTTGTTGAATTATTTTTAACGGATCCGTATAAATAAATGCATTGACAGATAAACAGACAGATAAATGGATCGCAATTCACAGGGATTCATTCGACTAGGTGAACTACAGTAGAGAATTTGGGAGTGGAATTGAATGTAGTGTAGATCAGTGGATTTCAATGAACGCTGATGTGCAGTATGATTTCATTTGTATTTGCTGAAAGGACCTCCTCGCGAATCCAAGGTTATCAAATATTTCTGTATTTATTTTTCAGAATACAGCGGCGTTGACGATATCGAAGGTAAGTCTCTGTCGTCTTGTTGATACGAGAATACACAGCACAACACAACACGAAACATTGTTCGAAAATCACCAGTCAACATCACTGATCATTCAGAGTTGATAATGTCGCTAACCCCTTCCACCAATTGTGCATCATTCACATCAAAATATTCTCCTCCACCTCTCTGTATCTCTCTCACTACACCCACTCCCTCTCCCTCTTTCTCCGCAGAAACACAACCAGTCACAGATGAGTCAGAAAGCACTGAGTCAGGTCGCAGTGATGAACAGTCGACTACCACGCCTCAACTCGAGTCAGAAACACCAGGTGAGTGAGTTCACTATTCACCCAACACTCGCCCTCTCCACTCATATCAATCCACCAACTCAGCCTTCATAATACATCCAGCAGTATGCATCAACCAACATCCACTTCTTGGTGTGGTTGTGTTCTCTGAGCTGGATGGTTTGGTTGCGAAACTTTCATTGCTCTACTGAGCAACATCTTCAGCGCATACTTCGATGTGAAGTGAGCTTTTAGAATTCTCTATGAGTTTATTAGTCATCTCTTCTAGTAACCCTGAACGTGATTGGTTGTTTTCGTGTGACATTTCACCCCCTAGTTTGCTTGTCTCGGTGCTGGCTGCTTCTTTGGTCTGAATGTCGTTAGTCATTCCTTCTGCTAACCTTGAACGTGATTGGTTGTTTTTGTGTGACTTCTCACTTTCTAGTTCACTTGTTTTGGTGTTGACTGTTTCCTTGACCTGAAGTTTGACTTTGTTTTTGTGTGAATTTCTTCGTATGGATTGGTATATTTTGTCAATCTCTATGTGTCTATTGATTGCTGATACATTTGAATACCAGGTCTCTAGGAATTCTCTGGCATTTTTTTGCTTTTCCCTTTGTCTAAGATTTGAACATTGTCCCAGTCGAATTGGTGCCCGTGGTTGTCTGCATGTAGTGATATGAGGGAGTGTATGTCGTGTCTTTTGACAGCTAGTTTGTGTTCGTGAATGCGAAGACGAAGATAGATTGATATACTGATATGTAGATACAGAGATAGATAGAAATAAAAGAAGATAGATAGATAGACAGTTAAATGTGTGGTTGGATAGACAGGTAGTTAGATGTATGTGTTTTTATTTAGCTAAATAAATCATGGATAATGAAATGTGTTGTTGAATATTTTTTTACGGATCCGTATAAATAAATGCATTGACAGATAAACAGACAGATAAATGGATCGCAATTCACAGGGATTCATTCGACTAGGTGAACTACAGTAGAGAATTTGGGAGTGGAATTGAATGTAGTGTAGATCAGTGGATTTCAATGAACGCTGATGTGCAGTATGATTTCATTTGTATTTGCTGAAAGGACCTCCTCGCGAATCCAAGGTTATCAAATATTTCTGTATTTATTTTTCAGAATACAGCGGCGTTGACGATATCGAAGGTAAGTCTCTGTCGTCTTGTTGATACGAGAATACACAGCACAACACAACACGAAACATTGTTCGAAAATCACCAGTCAACATCACTGATCATTCAGAGTTGATAATGTCGCTAACCCCTTCCACCAATTGTGCATTATTCACATCAAAATATTCTCCTCCACCTCTCTGTATCTCTCTCACTACACCCACTCCCTCTCCCTCTTTCTCCGCAGAAACACAACCAGTCACAGATGAGTCAGAAAGCACTGAGTCAGGTCGCAGTGATGAACAGTCGACTACCACGCCTCAACTCGAGTCAGAAACACCAGGTGAGTGAGTTCATTATTCACCCAACACTCGCCCTCTCCACTCATATCAATCCACCAACTCAGCCTTCATAATACATCCAGCAGTATGCATCAACCAACATCCACTTCTTGGTGTGGTTGTGTTCTCTGAGCTGGATGGTTTGGTTGCGAAGCTTTCATTGCTCTACTGAGCAACATCTTCAGCGCATACTTCGATGTGAAGTGAGCTTTTAGAATTCTCTATGAGTTTATTAGTCATCTCTTCTAGTAACCCTGAACGTGATTGGTTGTTTTCGTGTGACATTTCACCCCCTAGTTTGCTTGTCTCGGTGCTGGCTGCTTCTTTGGTCTGAATGTCGTTAGTCATTCCTTCTGCTAACCTTGAACGTGATTGGTTGTTTTTGTGTGACTTCTCACTTTCTAGTTCACTTGTTTTGGTGTTGACTGTTTCCTTGACCTGAAGTTTGACTTTGTTTTTGTGTGAATTTCTTCGTATGGATTGGTATATTTTGTCAATCTCTATGTGTCTATTGATTGCTGATTCATTTGAATACCAGGCCTCTAGGAATTCTCTGGCATTTTTTTTGCTTTTCCCTTTGTCTAAGATTTGAACATTGTCCCAGTCGAATTGGTGCCCGTGGTTGTCTGCATGTAGTGATATGAGGGAGTGTATGTCGTGTCTTTTGACAGCTAGTTTGTGTTCGTGAATGTGAAGAAGAAGATAGATTGATATACTGATATGTAGATACAGAGATAGATAGAAATAAAAGAAGATAGATAGATAGACAGTTAAATGTGTGGTTGGATAGACAGGTAGTTAGATGTATGTGTTTTTATTTAGCTAAATAAATCATGGATAATGAAATGTGTTGTTGAATATTTTTTTACGGATCCGTATAAATAAATGCATTGACAGATAAACAGACAGATAAATGGATCGCAATTCACAGGGATTCATTCGACTAGGTGAACTACAGTAGAGAATTTGGGAGTGGAATTGAATGTAGTGTAGATCAGTGGATTTCAATGAACGCTGATGTGCAGTATGATTTCATTTGTATTTGCTGAAAGGACCTCCTCGCGAATCCAAGGTTATCAAATATTTCTGTATTTATTTTTCAGAATACAGCGGCGTTGACGATATCGAAGGTAAGTCTCTGTCGTTTTGTTGATTCACAGCATTCTTCACAGCCTTAGTGAGATGTCCATTTCACCATGCCCAGACTTCTCACACTCACTCCATCACACACTCATACGCATTCCGATCCAATAACTGACATTTTCTGACGTTGATGATTTCATCGATTGATTCATTTGATCTGTATGCAGCAAAGTTGTTTGTGTTTCCAGTGAGTGAGTGAGTGATTGAGGGGTGCAGTATATCATCAACGTGCATGTAACTGCATGAGTAATTCCGCCGTCCGACCACACACGATCCACGAAACACGCATACACACCCCTAAACACTGCAAGTCACAACACTCACTCAATTCAATTTCATCTTATCACATACACAAACGTCACTGTACCCTGTAAAACAGATAGATGTATAGATAGAATCAGAGAGATTTTCACACGTGTAGGTGGATGGATATATTCATTGTTGTATAGATTTAGATAGAGATAGGCGAATAAAGAAATAGATTGATTGTGAGATATATAGATAAATAGGCAAATGGAAAGATGCATAGAGATTAAGGTAGAGAGTCAGCTGGATAGTCTTTCGGTTTCTTAGTCACACAGAAAGATACAAAGATATGTAGATACATGTGAATTCAGATGAATAGAAAGTTAGATATACAGAAATGTTAAAATAAAGGTACAGAGATAAAGAGAAAGATAGATAGATAGGTAGACAGAGATATAAAGATAGATAGATAGATAGATAGATAGATAGATAGATAGATAGATAGATAGATAGATAGATAGATAGATAGATAGATAGATAGATAGATAGATAGCCAGATAAATATAAAGAACGTTAGATAGACAGATAGGTAGATAGATATACAGAGAGATGGTAAGACAGATAAATACATAGACAGACAGATAACTGATAGACAGATAGACACATAGATACAAAGATAGATAGATAGATAGATAGATAGATAGATAGATAGATAGATAGATAGATAGATAGATAGATAGATAGATAGATAGATAGATAGATGAATAGAAAGATAGATAGGGAGATACATAAATAGTTAGATAGAGAGATAGATGGATAGACAAAAAGGCACACAAATAGATAGACAGACAGACTAAAGATAGACAGATAGATAGATTGATAGATTGACGGATAGATAGATAGATAGAGAGATAGATAGACAGTTATACAGATAGTTAGATAGATACATAGATTGATAGATAGAAAGATAGATAGATGGATAGATATATAGATAGATGGATAGATAGATAGATAGTTAGATGGATAGATAGATAGATAGATAGATAGATACATAGATAGATAGTTAGATAATGGATGGAGAGATAGATAGATAGATAGACATAGAGATAGGTGGATAGATGGATTGATTAATAGATAGACATAAAGATAGCGAGGTAGATACATAGACAGATATACAAATAGGTAGGTATATATATTAATACATAGTTTGATAGATAGATAGACAGTTAGATTGATGGATAGACAGACAGGTAGATGTATACATAGCTAGACAGCTGGATGGAATATTAGATAGAGAGAAAGATAGACACATATATAGAAAAACGTTAGAAGGATTCATAGATAGATAAGCAGATAAATATTAAGAAATTTAGATAGGTAGATATATGCATATATAATTAGATATATATACAGATGGATTGATAGAAGGAGAGAGAGATACACAAACAGATATATAGACAGATGGACAGATTGATAGACAGAAAGATAAAGAAAAGGGTGATGAAAAGAAAGCTATATACATAGATAGAGAGCGAGTAAGAGTTATAGATAGGTAGATAGATTGACAGAAAGATGTGAAAGAAAGTTGGATAGATAGATACATAGGTAGAGAGACATACATACAGTTAGATGGAAAAGAGCATGATACATATATAGATAGACGCAGAGATAGATAGATACACAAATAGAGAGATAGATAGATAGACAAAAGACAGATAAATAGATAGATAGACAGACATAAAGATAGACAGATAGAGCGGTTGATAGATAGATAGATAGATAGGCAGATAAATAGATAGATAGATAGATAGATGGATAGATAGGTAGATAGATAGATAGATAGATAGATAGATAGATAGATAGATAGACGGATAGATAGATAGATAGGTAGATAGATAGATAGGTAGATAGGTATACAGATATATAGTTAGATAGATAGATAGATAGATAGATAGATAGATGGATAGATAGATGGATAGATAGATAGATAGATAGATAGATAGATAGATAGATAGATAGATAGATAGATAGATAGATAGATAGATAGATAGATAGATACATAGATAGACAGTTAAATGTGATGTTGGATAGATAGGTTGTTAGATGTATGTGTCTTAGAAACATTTATTTCCCGATTAGAATTCAAAAGAAGCAATAAAGGTTAATAAAGCAGGATTTAATGAATACATCAAATTTCGGTAGAACTCGTCAGCTGAATACTCTACATACACGGATATATATAGTTTTGAAATTACATTGGGAGTTATAGAACTGAATACTTTGCATACACGGATATATATAGTTTTGAAATTACATTGGGAGATATAGGACTGATAAGTAAATAAACTACATTGAATTAGTCATGCAGAAAGACAGGTGCGAATGTTTTTCCAGGTCATGTGCAATTAGATAAGGGGAGAGAGTATGGGAGATCAAAATTAAGATAAATTGCATTACGCTTCAATTACATCACTTAGATAAACAATTAGACATTAGAGAATTTAACAAGAATTGCAACCAGAGCGATGTCAATAGTAATAGTTATAATAACAATGATGTAATATAACAATAATAATAATAATAGTGTTGAAGTGGGTTAAGATAATGCTACTGATAAAGGATAGTTTGAAATGAATCAAGAATAATAATAATAATGAGAGTAATAATAGTAATAATAAAATAATAATATGACGTAGAATTATAAGTAAAACGTATTACCATGGTAGATTCAGAGTCACGACCATCTCCTTTTGTACACAGAGACCTGGTTTGTAAACTCGAATTGCACAAGCCTCTGCAATTGCAAGCATCTTCTTGTTTCTTTGTCTGCTGACAATGGTGAATGACTTGACCGCGTCGATATCATGCCCGTAATCCACAAGATGCTTTGTTATTGAAGATTTTGGCACTTTGAACTCAGCTGTTTTCAACCATTTTGGCAAATGCTCCATCATGCGAGTAGACAATCTCCTTTCCGTACGACCTATGTATTTGCTTCCACAAACACACTCAAATTGATATACGCAGTTTGAAGTGTCGAGGATTGGCGACTGGTCTTTCCCAGATTGTTGAAGCACTCGCTTAGTGGTGTTAAGGAAAACAAGTTTTGCAGCATAATAAGTTCTCTTGATGGCTTTGTCGAGTCTTCGTTTGACTACTTCCTGTACATCATCTCCTTTGAACGGCAAGTTGATGTAGACAGGTTTCTTCGGAACTGTTTGGATTGTTTTGCAGCGGGTGTTTTCTTTAGAGTATTTATTAATGAACTTCTCAGGGTATCCATTCTTAGATAAGATATCCTTCAGGGATTTTGTTTCATACTCAACAGTACTGTCAGAACAAATTTTTCGTACTCTATTGAACAGTGTTCTGACTAAGTTCTTTTTGTATTGGATGGGAACAAAACTCTTGAAATGCATGTACTGTCCTGTCCATGAGGACTTTCTAAATATAGATCTTTCGATTGTGTCATCATTCATTTTCGCCAGAAAAACGTCTAGGAATTTGATAGTATCATTTTCCTCGTGTTCTACTGTGAAAATGAGATTTGGATGGCATGAGTTGAATTTTATCAGCATGTCTTCGGCTTTTGATCTGCTTCCACAGTCAATAAAAATGTCATCAACATATCTTAGGTATAGATCCGTTTCTTGTATATGTTGTTGCAGGGTACCGGTTTCTAGGCGTGATAAGAATAAGTCAGCGAAAAGTGGTCCCAAGGGGCTTCCCATTGCGACACCATCAACTTGACGGAATAAACGCCCGTCGAATTGGAATTGGATATTTTTAGTACATAAAAGTAGCAATTTCCTCAATTCCGACGTTGGGATGGGTATGTCTTCAGCTTCTTCACATATGAAGTCTATAGTCTCAATGACTGGCACATTTGTGAAGAGGGAGGTAACATCAAAAGAGACTAAATGTTTATCAGATACGTTGAAATCTTTGATTTGCTCGACAAACTGGAATGAATCAGAGACGATATACTTCCCTAAGCGTTTCCACAGGGGCTCCAACATATCACATAACCACTGTGCTAATTTGTGGTATGGTGAGTTTATCATAGAGAGTATGGGTCTTAATGGCGCTCCTGGTTTGTGTATTTTAACACGCCCGTATAGTTTTGGGATTTGTGACCCGATCGGCTTGATATTTCTATATGTGTTTTCATCAATGTATTTATTTTTGAATAGTTGGCGTGGCTGCTGTACAATATTCTTTTCGATCGACAACGTTTGATCTTTTGCTTGATTGTCTCAATTGAATTTAGATTCATCGGAGAGAATTTGATGCATTTTTTTGATTCATTTCAAACTATCCTTTATCAGTAGCATTATCTTAACCCACTTCAACACTATTATTATTATTACTGTTATATTACATTATTGTTATTATAACTATTACTATTGACATCGCTCTGGTTGCAATTCTTGTTAAATTCTCTAATGTCTAATTGTTTATCTAAGTGATGTAATTGAAGCGTAATGCAATTTATCTTAATTTTGATCTCCCATACTCTCTCCCCTTATCTAATTGCACATGACCTGGAAAAACATTCGCACCTGTCTTTCTGCATGACTAATTCAATGTAGTTTATTTACTTATCAGTCCTATATCTCCCAATGTAATTTCAAAACTATATATATCCGTGTATGCAAAGTATTCAGTTCTATAACTCCCAATGTAATTTCAAAACTATATATATCCGTGTATGTAGAGTATTCAGCTGACGAGTTCTACCGAAATTTGATGTATTCATTAAATCCTGCTTTATTAACCTTTATTGCTTGCATGTGTATTAATTTTGGGTAAATATATCATGGATAATGAAATGTGTTGTTGAATTTTTTTTAACGGATCCGTATAAATAAATGCATTGACAGATAAACAGACAGATAAATGGATCGCAATTCACAGGGATTCATTCGACTAGGTGAACTACAGTAGAGAATTTGGGAGTGGAATTGAATGCAGTGTGGATTAGTGGATTTCAATGAACGCTGATGTGCAGTATGATTTCATTTGTATTTGCTGAAAGGACCTCCTCGCGAATCCAAGGTTATCAAATATTTCTGTATTTATTTTTCAGAATACAGCGGCGTTGACGATATCGAAGGTAAGTCTCTGTCGTTTTGTTGATTCACAGCATTCTTCACAGCCTTAGTGAGATGTCCATTTCACCATGCCCAGACTTCTCACACTCACTCCATCACACACTCATACGCATTCCGATCCAATAACTGACATTTTCTGACGTTGATGATTTCATCGATTGATTCATTTGATCTGTATGCAGCAAAGTTGTTTGTGTTTCCAGTGAGTGAGTGAGTGATTGAGGGGTGCAGTATATCATCAACGTGCATGTAACTGCATGAGAAATTCCGCCGTCCGACCACACACGATCCACGAAACACGCATACACACCCCTAAACACTGCAAGTCACAACACTCACTCAATTCAATTTCATCTTATCACATACACAAACGTCACTGTACCCTGTAAAACAGATAGATGTATAGATAGAATCAGAGAGATTTTCACACGTGTAGGTGGATGGATATATTCATTGTTGTATAGATTTAGATAGAGATAGGCGAATAAAGAAATAGATTGATTGTGAGATATATAGATAAATAGGCAAATGGATAGATGCATAGAGAGTCAGGTAGAGAGTCAGCTGGATAGTCATTCAGTTTGTAAGTCACACAGAAAGATACAAAGATATGTAGATACATGTGAATTCAGATGAATAGAAAGTTAGATATACAGAAATGTTAAAATAAAGGTACAGAGATAAAGAGAAAGATAGATAGATAGGTAGACAGAGATATAAAGATAGATAGATAGATAGATAGATAGATAGATAGATAGCAGATAAATATAAAGAACGTTAGATAGACAGATAGGTAGATAGATATACAGAGAGATGGTAAGACAGATAAATACATAGACAGACAGATAATTGATAGACAGATAGACACAAAGATACAAAGATAGTTAGATAGACACAGAGAGAGGTAGATAAATAGACAGATAGATAGATAGATAGACAGATAGATAGATAGATGGATTGATAGATGGATAGGCAGATAGACGGATTGATAGACAGAAAGATAAAAAAGAGGGTGATGAAAAGAAAGATAGATACATAGATTGAGAGCGAGTTAGAATTATCGATAGGTAGAAAGATAGACAGAAAGATGTGAAAGAAAGTTAGATAGATAGAGACACAGGTAGAAAGAGATATATATATACAGTCAGATGGAGGAGAGCATGATACACATATAGATAGACGCAGTGATAGATAGATACACATAGAGAGATAGATAGATAGACATAAGGACAGATAAATAGAGCGGTTGATAGACAGACAGATAGATAGATAGAAATATTTGATAGTGTCGAAAATTCCCATATTATGAATTAAAAGTCAATCTGAACGAAGAATATTCTTTTCAATAATTTCTCTTCAGGTTCTTACAATTATAAAATATAATATTTGTTGTCGTTACAATAAGGCCAGTTATGCGGCAGATACATTTTTAACGTAGAATAACAGATTAGTTATGGGGTGTCAAAATAAATAGTCGTATTTGTGTGACAAACGTGCTAGGCTGAATTCGATTACAAAATATTGTAAAATGGGAGACAATGGTGATTAATCATAATAGATTTGTAGAGTGGGGGTAGGAAAATTGACAAGTCAGTTCAAGGTTATAAAAGGTGTCAGGTGAGTGGCTAGTACAAAGTGGTCTGTGTTAAACAGGAGATAGTAAGACTGCAATGAGAGAGAGGTTCATAATGAAATAACGAATATGTGAAATGAAACAGGTGGAGGCATATATTGAGAAAAGAGATAATATCACTAATAATAAGTCCGGATAGTATAAACGAAAAAAAAAAATTCGATAGTATTGAGAGAATGTTTGCATGAAGGGCATAAATTATGACGAATAATGATAATATTAATAATAATAACAATTGTAATAATAAGCAAAGGAAAAAAAAACCAAGAGGGTTAAGGGGAAGGAGCACTCTTGGTGAGAAGAAGAATCATCAATCCAAGTTTGGCCACGGTAGGAACAGCGTCTGGACGTGTTATTTTGGATACAAAGTTCCGGTTTAGTCGATCTTATTGCAACAGCTTCAGCTATGTGTAGAAGACGTAAGCGAACTGTACGTGATAACGACTTCGGAATTCGGTATATAACCCTGAAGGCTGTGTTGACATCGATATGATGTCCAGTATCGACCTAATCTTAGCTCTTCTTCATGCATATACCATTTCAACTGTTCCTGTGGTTCAAGTTATATAGGGCGCACGATTAGGCAGGTTCGTCTACGGGTTCGAGAACATATACCAGCTTGGTTCAGCAGAGGGGAAATTAAGTGCATAAAAAGCTCGATCCTGTCACACTTGGTCGACAGATGGATAAATAGATAGACAGAGTGATAGACAGAGAGATAGATAGATAGATGGATTGATAGATAGATAGATAGATAGATAGATAGAAAGATAGATAGATAGATAGATAGATAGATAGATAGATAGATAGATAGATAGATAGATAGATAGATAGATAGATAGATAGATAGATAGATAGATAGATAGATAGAAAGATAGATAGATAGATAGATAGATAGATAGATAGATAGATAGATCGATAGATAGATAGATAGATAGATAGATAGATAGATAGATAGATAGATAGATAGATAGATAGATAGATAGATAGATAGATAGATAGATAGATAGATAGATTTCATTTGTATTTGCTGAAAGGACCTCCTCGCGAATCCAAGGTTATCAAATATTTCTGTATTTATTTTTCAGAATACAGCGGCGTTGACGATATCGAAGGTAAGTCTCTGTCGTCTTGTTGATACGAGAATACACAGCACAACACAACACGAAACATTGTTCGAAAATCACCAGTCAACATCACTGATCATTCAGAGTTGATAATGTCGCTAACCCCTCCCACCAATTGTGCATCATTCACATCAAAATATTCTCCTCCACCTCTCTGTATCTCTCTCACTACACTCACTCCCTCTCCCTCTTTCTCCGCAGAAACACAACCAGTCACAGATGAGTCAGAAAGCACTGAGTCAGGTCGCAGTGATGAACAGTCGACTACCACGCCTCAACTCGAGTCAGAAACACCAGGTGAGTGAGTTCACTATTCACCCAACACTCGCCCTCTCCACTCATATCAATCCACCAACTCAGCCTTCATAATACATCCAGCAGTTTGCATCAACCAACATCCACTTCACTCGGCCTATCACACGGGCAAACACAATAGCCTACACACGAACAAACAACACAACGTAGAAACAATCATCTAGCTAGCCAACTAGCAAACTAATCAACCAACCAGTCAACCTACTTAACAAACATACATTCAACCAACTAACTAACTAGCAATGATAACCAATTGAAATTCACGCAAACACAGCAAAATTGCTGAATTCAAATGTAAAATGCTCACAGAGACACACTGAAGCCGACACAAAACACCATATCACAACACAGGGCCACACAACACGCAACAACCCAAGAGTACCGAAACAACACAATAAAACTCAAAACGCTCTCTCACATACATATACACAAGGCGATTCGAGACTACACAACACAACACAACACGAAACATTGTTCGAAAATCACCAGTCAACATCACTGATCATTCAGAGTTGATAATGTCGCTAACCCCTCCCACCAGTTGTGCATCATTCACATCAAAATATTCTCCTCCACCTCTCTGTATCTCTCTCACTACACCCACTCCCTCTCCCTCTTTCTCCGCAGAAACACAACCAGTCACAGATGAGTCAGAAAGCACTGAGTCAGGTCGCAGTGATGAACAGTCGACTACTACGCCTCAACTCGAGTCAGAAACACCAGGTGAGTGAGCTCACTATTCACCCAACACTCGCCCTCTCCACTCATATCAATCCACCAACTCAGCCTTCATAATACATCCAGCAGTTTGCATCAACCAACATCCACTTCACTCGGCCTATCACACGAGCAAACACAATAGCCTACACACGAACAAACAACACAACGTAGAAACAATCATCTAGCTAGCCAACTAGCAAACTAATCAACCAACCAGTCAACCTACTTAACAAACATACATTCAACCAACTAACTAACTAGCAATGATAACCAATTGAAATTCACGCAAACACAGCAAAATTGCTGAATTCAAATGTAAAATGCTCACAGAGACACACTGAAGCCGACACAAAACACCATATCACAACACAGGGCCACACAACACGCAACAACCCAAGAGTACCGAAACAACACAATAAAACTCAAAACGCTCTCTCACATACATATACACAAGGCGATTCGAGACTACACAGCACAACACAACACGAAACATTGTTCGAAAATCACCAGTCAACATCACTGATCATTCAGAGTTGATAATGTCGCTAACCCCTCCCACCAGTTGTGCATCATTCACATCAAAATATTCTCCTCCACCTCTCTGTATCTCTCTCACTACACCCACTCCCTCTCCCTCTTTCTCCG
>OX235272.1:55240056-55307558 GCA_944472155.2 Trichobilharzia szidati
TTGAAGATTTGTCAATTGTCAAAGCCATTGTTTTCTCTCTCTCACTCTCTGTTGCTGTCTGTCATTCACGCTTGTATTAAATAATTTGAAATGAATTTTCGTTGTTGTTCTTGTCGTTGTTCTGTTTCCCGATAACATACCTTGATGACGGAAGCAGGATGAAGTGGATCCGACTTATTTCGTTTGTGGCTCCTGTCGACTGTTTACTGTCTGGATGATGAAATTGTAAATGGTGTTTTAAGATATGGTTTGAGCATAGTTATCAATCAATAAATTTTCTATTGGTAATTATTGATAATAATTAGCTTAGATTACATAGGCTGAATAAGAAAATGAGACAACAGTACAGATAATTCAATTTGATAATTAAGATAGATAATATTAATTAAGCCAATAATAATAATAAGGATATTAGTAAAATGAGTGAATATGTAGACTAGGCAGAAGAGTGAGACCAGGTAGAATTCGCAGCGGTAAGTGTCGAGTTTAGGCGTTTACTCATCTTTAGTAGTGCGATGTGTGCGTTTCAAGACGATAGGCCATTTGGACAGAGTTCTTCTGTTGCTACATGATTGTCCAGCCTCTGCTTCGAGGTTTCCACGGACTGTGTTGTAGACACAACTTTAGTTAAAGAGTTCCAGCCAGGGACGACAAAACTCGAAGTGAAAATAGGTGACAGAGCAGTCGAGGCGTTACTCTCTGTTGGACTATCCTGTGTGGATCACGACGAAGAAGCTCACCCATACATACCTTCGTTTGGGTGATTCTGGTCATATGTATGTAATCTTATAGGTAGTAATTAAGTCAATTGTAAGCCAACGGTAACTAAGTGTGATAAGACCTAATGTCTTCAGATGTTCATCATATGGTTAATTTCGAAGAACCGTCACCCACTTTGTTGCCCTTCTCTGAACTTCTCCCAAAAGTTTAGCTATCGACAGATTTACTCGATGGACTATCGTATGCCTGATTAACGATATATCCTCAGAGAATGTCGCTTTAGTTTTTCTTGACCGTTGGGTGTCGAATTACGGAGTACCAACTACTATTACATCCGACTGGGGCGCTTAATTCCAATCAACTCTGTTTCGTGAACTAATGAAACTCCTTGGAGTGAAACATATCTCCATGGTAGCTTATCATCCTGCAGCGAATGTTTTGGGGAAAGATTCCATAGACAACTGAGAAGCTCCCTGATGGCACAGAATGACAAATCTAAGTGGAGTGAATACTTACCCTTGATTTTACTCGGTATCCGATCTATTATCAAGGAAGATTTAGGGTGTGCACCAGCTCAACTCGTTAACTGTACCAACGTCACTTTGCCTGGCCAGTAAGTCATCAGTAGTAAACTCATACAAGCAGCAGATCTCAGAAACCTAAGAGAGAATCGCTAACAATACTGAGATAAAGTGGCTGGCTTTCAAATAGGTGCGACTATGTTAATCTTAATGGTTATCTGAGTAGTAATTGTGTAAACATATTGGTAATAAAGCAGTATGAAGTGGATCCGACTTATTTCGTTTGTGGCTCCTGTCGACTGTTTACAATCTAGATGATGAAATTCGAAGTGGTTTACTCCATCAAGGCCTCACCTAGTGTCTTCTCGAACTTTCTTAGTCAATCAGGTATTTCGAATTGTGTTATTATAGGACATTTCAAGGAAATTTTCCTTGAGCATTCCTCGACTCATAGTTAAGGGCTGGAGCATTGAATTTTCCAACTACAGTGATTGTGTGATAGGCTGAGTTCCCTGTGATGGGATTGAGTAGTAGTTGGTTGTGTTCCACTGCATGGCGGAATGGGGACGGTCGATGCAAGCCACCTAAAAAATGATTGATTGACCCATCATGAAATGTAACTAAATGGAATATGGAAGTTGAGTAAGTGGTGGGTTGGTTGATTGTACTCATCTGAGCAGCTTTTCAACGTATATGGCTACTCTACTTCTTTGCTTCCTGCCTTCCTTGTGGTCCCTGTCTCGCCTTATCTGAAGAATATCGCTATTACTAACATCCTTGTCGATAATAGTTGAGGTTATTCAGGTTTCTGTCAGTATGATTATTATTATGATTGTAGTTTTCAGAGTCCAGTTTCATCCTCTCAGCACAGTCAAACTGCTGTAAAGGTGACTGATAGATAGTCCCACAACTACGGCAGAGGACAAGATAATTGTTAACGCACCTTATTCAAGCAAGAACACATCATATTAATGCAGTCTTAGCGACATTAGAAATCGGCTAGGTGAGCGGACAATAAATTGTCTGTAGGACGGAAGAAAGTCTTCTCTTTCTGGTTATGTCGACATTGCTATTGTAAGCACAATATCGCTTGAAATTAAGTCACGCCTAGATAAAGGCTTTGATAGAGACCTAAATGATCAGTGTATGTGTGTAGGGATTTCGGTAATTGTGAATAATGGACACACATTGTACATAATTTGTATTTAGTCGACTTCCTTGTCAATAATTAAACACTCTGGTGTTCCAATTGAAATGTAGTCGTGCTGTCCGTCCTCACTTCGCCTTCTCACTGGTTCCTACTGCTCTCTTGCTCGCCCTTTTAATGACCGTGTTGTATTCTCTGCAATTCACTGGAACCTATCATCTTCGTCCGAAGATTATTCTACAATCGACAAACAACGTCTACCAGTGGACACGACACCAGCAGTGGAACACATCTGTGGATTATATTAATAATTTGTAGTGGTCAACTGTAACAGCATTTTCAGATTACCATTAACTTTTATAACTAACTAGTTGTCTGTGTTCCTATGATATACTCACTCCATATTCCTCGTACGTTAACTCGGATTTTTATTCTCATATTTCTTATTGTTATCACGTTTATTGATAAGTCACGTAAACTTTCTCAAATCCACGTTTCACCAATTCAGCAAAGTTATCTCCCTTGAAACGTAACTTGCTCATTAGCCCTCTTCTTACAAACACTCTCTGATATTTCTTTTCCTTCATTATATTTTGCATACTTTTTGATACATCTTTCTGAATATTCACTTGTCATCAGTGTCTCCCTCAAGAATTTCTCTTCGTAGTGTTGTCCGCTACTTGAACATATCCTTCTTGCTCCATCGAATAATGTTCGAATCAGACTCCTCTTGTATTCGACTGATACAAATTTGGCTTTCTATGCATAGATCTCGCTCGCTATAGTTCTCTCAGCCCGTTTACGAATATTTACATCCAACCAACCAACGTGTAGTTTCACTATCTTCATATTCCTCTGAAAGTGTTATACTAGCATGTCAGAGATTTAATTCCTCTAAGAATATCTCAGTTTTCGCCTTATGACGTGAATATACCGCTCATATACCACACGTGTATGTCAGCTTTTCCTATACAGTCCTTCAATCCTACAATGTAGTATATTCTAAACTTGCGAGGAGCATATCTGCGAACAGAGGCCCTAACTTCCCTCCCATCGTTACACCATCTGTCTCAACATACAATTGCTTATTGAACTTAAACTCTACCCATTGATTACAGTCACTTCCTCAAACAATGCTTAGTCAAAGGAGACTGGTTAGCTACATCACAAGTAAAGTGAATCGTTCCCTTGACGAAGGTATGTGTGAAAAGTGAATCAGTATGAAATGACACAAAGTGTAGGGGACTTAATAGCGACCTCGGTAACCAAACAAATATTAGAATAGAAATCGAATTTCATGAAATAATAGTGTAAGAGTATATTATAAAAATACAGAAAACCGGTTATATAAATTAAATATAATTTTTAAGACAGATTAGGACAAGTGAGTATCCACTCATAGTCTACTAGGTTGTGGTCCCAGTCATACACCCTACGTAGCCCAGTGGTTTGCTACATCGTCGCTGTGAAAATAAATATCCTTCATCTTTACTGATTCCAGAGTCTTACATTATCAAAGTTATCACTAAGGTCTGCATATAATGGAATCTAGAAGTCACATACATTCGCTAACATAAGTTAACATGTTTGCATCCATCGTGTTGAGTCAGAAGAGAGAAGGCGAATACATTCTACATATTATGCCATTTATGCAGAGTATATTATATGCTTCTCACATTAACATATCTGTGTTGAAGGCTTCGTTAACACAATAATTAGCAGCCAGTATATGAACAAAGAAGTGAGTTTACACAAAAAGGAAAGCGACCATGTAGTGTGAAGGCACCAATGACCCTGACTGCCTGTCGTTTGTTGCATCGCAGAAACTGCTGTGTATTATGTATCAAAAAGCCGTTTATTTCCCAGAAAAATTAACATAATGATTATGAAGCATATTAATGAGGATATTTTACCCTGACGTAACTAAGAAATACTTCCCAATTACAATGGAGGATGTCAGTTTCCAAGTTTCATAAGTATCATAATGGTTTCACTTATATGAACAACGAAACACCCTCCTCCCATTTGTTTATTTACAAGAAAAATACAGATAATAATAATAATATAATGATAGTAAAACACCCTCACCCTAACGTGCTACAACCCATAGTTCAAACACTGCTTGAAAACGATATCAGAATGAACATCAGTTCATGCACATAGTTCATAATGGTGCTGTAATAACGGCAGGTTCCATAATCTAGCAAAAAGTTGGCGCTCGCACAGCATGTTCACTATTCTTTATGTTGATTGAAGTGAGGGTATTCTGCTTTACATTCACTCATAGTGGAGTGAATATCGATAACGCCAACTGCTAGAGAATAAATTCCGGCCAGCAGGAAACTGTTCAGCCAGAAGGCGAAAGACAAGCTGTCGCATTGGGCCACTTCAGCGTGCATACACCAGTTTACTTGCTCTTGCGGAGCTGAGTACATCGGCCATACCATGCGTCAGCTTGAGAAACGCGCTCCTGAACACTATCCAGCCTGGCTAGTAAAAGGAGAACGAAAACGGGTGGGTATATAGTTCAGTGACAGAACATCTAGTCAATTCAGGACATTCAGCACCATTCGAAAAATCCTTCAAAATAATATACAAGTTTCGACTAAACCTATCAAAGGGAGTAAAATTAAGACGTCTGGGTATAGCACCAGCCATCCAAAAGCTCAAACCCACGCTATGTATCCAAAAGAAATACGTCCAACCCTTGTCCCTGCTGTGGCCATCATAAACAGGTCATTCTTTTGATGGTTTATCTTAATCCCCATTTACACTACCATATTTTCATATCCGAACTTCCTGTCTATTTTGTCATTCATTTTATTATTTCTACATATTTAATCCCTAACTGCATGAACAATTATTCATCACATTAGTTATGATCCCACTAGATTTTTGTCCAACCTCCTGTCTATTTTTGTTATTTCTACATTTCTAACCCCCAATTGCACAATATGTCAATCATCTCAGTAATTATGATGCTACTTTGTTTGAGTTTTATCCGTACCTCACCCTGTTTATTATGGCATTTGAATTCTTAATTGTAATTTTATTAATTTGACCCTTGACCAGAAATTATTCTGGAAGTTTCCCACCCATTTATCATAAATATACGAATGTGCAGCTTAGTTGATGAATTCGTCAAGAAAAAAAAGTTTTCTTCGCTGCAACCATCTTTTTAAAAATTCCTAGGTGTTGCATTGACTCATATTATAGTGTGCTAGTCAGAAATTTATAGTCACCACGTAAGTGTGAATAACCTGACTTATGTATTTATGATTTCTCTGTATAGCTAGCTCTTCAGATTGAATGATATACGTAGAAAATAAATATTAACTGTCAAATCTGTTTTCACAAATTCCTCCAGTCTGTTGGCTGAGAATTCACGAAGTGTATCATAGGATGTCCATCTGCCACTGTTCTCCCAGTACCATAGCTTACAAACAGTCAAACCATCGCTGAAATGTGAAGCGGTGGGGATTTTGAAATAAGAGGACTAAATCCAGTTTTAGCAGTACATGGAATTCACTCTTAACTGTTTGGATTTTGTTACAGTCTGTCTAGTTAATGCAAGTATTCGTCTGCCCTAGATGTAAAACTCTACCATGATCTTCCAATGATCAAGGCACTCTACTCGAACTCATGCAGCCAGCCAGGTGAGGGCTTATGGCGAGTTGTCATCTGAAGTGATGCCCATTATCCCCATTTCTATTCAATTTCATTATAGATCATGTTTACTATCACACAAACTCAAAGACCAACAATATAGCAGGAGAAGCAGAAAAGACAGGACTTCAAGTGAACGTAGAGGAGACAAAGATGATCAAGGTACCCTGACAACAACAACAAAAACAACCAAAAGCACCAATCACTATCAACGGACAAAATTTAAAGGAAAGTCACTTCTTTTATTTATCTGGACAACATCGTTTCAACTACCGACAGCATAGATTAACATGTCAAAAGCCGGGAGAGCCACAGTAAGAGAGACCTTCATCAATATGGAATCAGAGTGGGAATCTTCTGCATTCAGCATAAGGGACTTATCACTCAACAAATATGCAGTAGGAAATGCATCGAAAGCACACTGAGTGGAACCAGATGGGAACCGACGACTTGACAAGCATTTGTATGGCCAAATAAAAATAATTACAAAGAACAGGGTGGAATGCGGATGTGCCGCTGAAACCGTCTATTCCACTCAGAACTCAAGGGAATAATAATAGTAATAATCCTGCCGTATCTGAGTAGTCCCAGCTGGCACCAACCTCGACAATTCATGTTCATCGATCCAAGTTTCCATCGATCTTCATTTATGACATTACCATTTGACTCTACCATAACATGCAAGTATGAAAATGTATCAACAACATCATCCCAGTGTTGAAATTCCAGAAGAGGAAAGCATACAATTAAAGCTGTTTCACCCGATGTACTGACAGTGATTCATGTTACTTGTAGTGCAAAAGCTTATCACAAATGAATCAATGACGTTTGGTTATCAAAAGTAAGAGAAGAAAATGGTTTGGTTGAAGATATTTAGGAGTATTTAGGATTTGGCTAAGATATGTGAAACTTTCAAGGGCTTATGAGCTGCAATCACGCACATTTGTTATTGTCACCAATCTTAGGTGTGTAGAGCTGTAGAGTTGTTCTGCTAATTGAAGTATCGATAAAATTTGCCTTTGAATATGAAGACGGGAAATACCAGTGTAACAACAGAAGACAAGCGCCAGGCAACAGATCGTTTATTTAGGAAATCAACACATATTTATAAATTTTCATGTACATTATTATAGATTATTGTAAGCAAACAAACACAGTCTTCTGATTGGTGGTTTCTCGCTGAACGTTAATCTTTCATCTCTTTGTGGCCGTTTCTTGAAGTTCAGATTATCTATCTGCAAATTGTATCCGCCTACGCAAAGTCTGCTGTGATTGGTTGTTGGGTCAGTCTTTGATCTTAGTTTCCTCATGACCAATATTTCGGACGTACACATTGACGTAAATTACTGTCTACCAATTTTGGCTAGCAGCCAGCCCTCACCACACTAGAACCATATGGAAATTGAAAATGTTCACATCGCGCATAAAATACATATTTATTTATTTATTATATTCTAAATATCAATTCAAGCAGAGATGAAGTTTATAAAAGTAATTAAAATAAATTACACTGGGAGTTTTACATTTTTAATATTAATAAACCAATATTTACATAGAAAGGTCATGTGTGTGTGTGTTAAGTATACCTGCACTTTTGAATAATACTACTAATGAACAGTATCGCTCTTGTCGATTGACGAATCCTCTTGATCATTGTCACTGAAGTCTTCAATAGGTGTGTCAATCGAAGGAAGAATATCAATCATCTATTTTGAAATATTTCAAAGAAAATCAACATAAAATGGAGTGAAATTAATCTTTGGTTAATGGTGTTAATTCAACACTTCTGTTACATCAAACAAACAGCAAAAAAGGAACCAGAATGTATCAATCAGTCAATTATCTTGAGTAATGTGAGAAAAAAGGGCTATCAGAAACTTTTCCAATCAAAACAGTCAAAAAATGATACTTTAATTGCAGTCGAAGAAGTGTTATTTATTGTCATGTCAATGATTTCAATTTCATGATACTTTTCTGACTGTAGTTTATTGGTTTTTATGTTATTGAGGTTTGTTCTCTTGTTTGGATTCATTTAGGCATGGAATACAGAATTATTGATTCATGATTTTTTTCTAGTTAAAATGTCCCATTGAAGACGTCAAAAGACTGATGATTACTGAACAAAGAATATTCTCTTCGACAACTCCTTCAACGGCTTTTACAGTGTTACGTCGACAATAATTAAAGAATTACTGTTATTAACAATAATATTGGATCAGTACTGTCGATAGATAACAGTTTAAAAGAATGTGTAAGTGATAATTTGCTCCAATATAACACTAAACTGATGAGTGCCAACTAGCACGAAATCTAGTTCCAAGGCTTCCTCCCGATTGCCTCCAACCATCTAACATTAGAAATTCAGAGTTCACCGTGATGGAGAGTCACCTGGCATGGTGGCCACATTGCAAAATTGACTGGTACAATTCAGTCTGCACAAAAAACACATGACACTAGTCCAATCAAAGTATCCAATACATTCTTGAAGGAGGTCAATCGCGAGCCTGAATAACTCAGTGGTAACGTCTCTGACTGCAGTACTGGGTGACACGGGTTCGAATCTCAGAAGGTTGCAGATTCGCCTTGCTGACGAGGGCCAACTAGCACGAAATTTAGGTCCAAGGCCTCCTGTCGATTGCTTCCAAGTAGCCATAGTAACTGGACCTTTTTTCTTCTGAACGCGAAATTCTGGTTATATTAGGCAAATTGCAATGGCCTCTGCTGTTTGAAGTATTGGGTACTACCTACCTACCTAGAGGCTTTTAGCAATCTGTTTGTTACCTGATAGATGGTAGAAAGAGATTCTTCAATGCTATTTACCTGAATGAAGTGTTTAATCCTGATAGGCTAATACCAAACTGTTGGTGGTTTTTACTGCACCTTTACTTAGTCAGAGAAATGTTAGTTGTTCCCGTGCACGGAAAGCCGAGTTCCTAGCCAATGTAACTGTCTCCATAGGAGCAGTTGAATCGGTATTCAGTTTAGTGTTACATCGATGCATATTATCACTAACAGATATGACTTTTGAAATATTGATTTTGATGAGTTGATGTTATTTAATACGATAATGTTGTTAATATGTGAATAATTTAATTATTATGGGGGCGTATAACTGTAGAACTTGAAGATGTTATCGAAAAAAGATTTTCTTTGCTGACCAATCAGCCTTTTAAATTATATTTGCAAGATTATATCCGGCTATCGACCAAAGGGCATGTGTACTGCTGCCAACCTCCTTTATGACTGTGAGTGAGACCTGGCCATTGAGAGTGAAAGACATAAAAAGGCCGGCTAGTTGTCTTTGATCATAGGTGCCTGCGTTCTATCTCTCGTGTGAAGTGGTATACTAGGGTGAGCAATATTGAGGTTGGGCATCGGTCGAGTGCTAGGTAAGGAGGGGAAATCAATAGACGAGGCTGTGGAGCTACATCGACTGAGATGGTTAGGACATGTGTTATGTATGCCTGCCTAGTCATCGCCTTCCTCGACTGGCGATGTTAGCTAACATACGATCAGGTTGGAAAACACCTAACGGCGGTCAAACTAAAACATTGCACCAGTCAGTGAAATCCACAACAGTTAGTTGGAGACAATTGATGAAATTATGGCTGAAAATCGTTCTCAATGGCTGGCGCAGATGCATCCACTCCTTGTGACTTACAATATCCAATAAAACTATATGGTTCCTCCATATTACTATTCTTTTTGCCTCATATCTCTGTTTACTATCTCTGCACATCGGTGCGAAGTTCTACGTTGAAACCAGTCAGTTAGTCAGTCATATCCCAAGGTTTACTTTATCGTCTTTTGCATGAAACGTAGTCATTCTTCTTTTTCTTTACCAATAAATTACTAACTAACTATTCACTATGCGAATAAATAGAAGGTTTAGATTTACAAAAATATTGAATAACTGATTAAGTTTCTATGTGGATATTTGTATTTCTAACAGAAGAATTTGAAGACATACTACAAATAAGATTAAAATGGTTTACTTGCTTCCTTTTTCAGCTTTTAAAAAGAATCAAATACTCACACCCGTCCCTCGCCAACTCAATTTGTCCATGGTTTACAAACTTTTAAGAAGATATCGTTGTCCAACGACGAGAAACACTTTTTATTTTGGTGTCGTTGTAATCACTGTGCTGGGATGACTTAGCTGTGAAGCTTTGATTGCATTTCGCTTTAAAATGAAGTAGGCAGTGAGGATTTTGTCTAATAAGACAATGAAAGCTTTTCAGCTAAACCATCCAGCTCAGAGAGCATAGCCACACCAAAATCACCAACATGAGCTACAAATCTCCAGTATACCTTTTTATTTACATCAATATAGGTAAACTATTACTCCCTTTTGAAAGAAACAGTAAGCAGCTATACTACTAATAAGCTTTACATTCATATTCTAAGTTGACAAACATGTTCTCTGCTTTACCAGACTAATGTTATTTCAATGTGGTCAAGATGAAGTGAAGTTGAAATGAAGACCTGAGATTTGTAAATATTCATACAGTCACATTATTCAATACATTCATACAACAATGGGGTCATAACTGGTTTATCTATTCACTTACTCATTTTATATACAATTACATGGAGTGAGTCAATATGCGGTGATCTAAATCTATTGATGATTCCCAAATAAATGACAATGATTAAGTGAATGTTTGTCAATATAAGCAGCGTGTATATGGCTGAGTTCGTTTGAAGATTACAAAACCTAAGTACACTGTGTGTTTCAGATATATACATACACACATAATTGTTGTTTGATTTCCGGTCATCCTAATAATACAAGGGTCATCTACTGTATATGCGCGTCAGTAGTCCAGCAACAGAACTCTAACCAACCACGCATGTGGTGCGACGTCCGATCTTCGGCCGACGCACTCCCAAACCTTGGTAACCTGATAGTAAAGCCGGTAAGGCAGGAAGGCTGGACGTAAGGCAGGCAATCCCCTCCCGTGAAAAAAATAAAGCCACTGCTAATGAAACTTCAAACCTCTAGCTTGAAGCCCTATGTTCCAGTCAGAACGTAAAGGAATAAAATTAATTAATCTACTGTTCTACAATTTGGGAAGACGACTTCTAAATTCTACTGGAAAGAAAAATAGGGAACTAGGTGGTCATGAGAATGATTTGAACTGGCGAACTTGAAAATACTCAATCGATTCTTTTTATCCACGTAGGTAAACAACAATCCCACTGTCAACCGTGTTTTAATTAGGCTCTAAGCATAGAAGGTTTCGTCTGATATCTATTAGCAGCACTAGTGACGTTTAACAGTTCAGTCATCCATAATTCAAGTATTGGTCTGTAGGGATTTGATTGATTAGTTACAGGATTTCATCATGAGCTGAAATCGGTCGGTTAGAGAACCATTGAAAAACCTGAGAGTTTTTGATGTGGTTGTGTTCTCTGAGCTGGATAGTTAATTTGTGAAGCTTTCATTGCCCTACCACGCAACATCTTCAGCTCATACTTCAATTTATTGAAGTGAGCTTTCAGATGTCTCCACGAGTTTATTAGTCACTTCTCCTGGTGACCTAGAACGTGATTGGTTGTTTTTGTGTATTTTCACATCCTCTAGGCTACTTGTATTCGAACTGATTGTTTCCTTGACTTGAAGTTTGACCCATTGTGTGTGAGGTTTCCTTCTTATCGGGCCAGGGCTGGTATTTCAGTGAATCGTCAATCAATAGACACATCGAGATATACAAAATTTCTACACCCATAAGAAGGAAACCTCACACACAATGGGTCAAACTTCAAGTCAAGGAAACAATCAGTTTGAATACAAGTAGCCTAGAGGATGTGAAAATACACAAAAACAACCAATCACGTTCTAGGTCACCAGGAGAGGTGACTAATAAACTCGTGGAGACATCTGAAAGCTCACTTCAATAAATTGAAGTATGAGCTGAAGATGTTGCGTGGTAGGGCAATGGAAGCTTCGTGCGTCGGTGGCACAGTGGTTAGGACTCTCGCCGACCATACACATGGTCTGGGGTTCGATCACCTGCCGACGCACACCCGATATCTATGGTCGGCCTGTGAAATTTGGGCTACCGATATCCATGCTGAAAATACCATACTTGTACTGAAAATACGGTGTGGTATCAAGCTGTAATCAAAAATAAAAAAAATTAAAAAAATAAATTAACTATCCAGGTCAGAGAACACAAGTGAATCAAAATCATCCACCTGAGCTACAAATCTTCTCCATCATATCTAAACCTTGGAGTACTGGACAGCTAACTCTCCCGTCCTAGTTTGGGATACCTTATCTGTACGCACCCACCACCAGGGTTCGAACACAGGACCATCTCATGTGCTGTCCGTCCATCTGACAATTTAACAACTGACACAACTCAAATGATGCGTACACACACACACATTTTAAGAATATGAACTAATCAAGGCTTTCCAGCAGTATAAATTGATTGGTATTGTATATATACCGCTTGTCAATGTCATACATCTTCACATGAATTTCCAATCAACAGAGTCCTAATTAATTTACTTTAGCAAAGCTATTTATTCACAGTTGAATATAGGAATTAGACAATTCATCAGAAGTAAGCATACACTGCGTTCAAGAGAATGTAGTTTACTCAGAAGGCGAATAGAAAAGGTGAGCTAGATAAACAGTTTCAAAGTACTGTGAGAACTTTTTAAAAAAAATGAAGTTCTACAAAAACAGTAATCTCGACTAACTAACTCACTAACCTGTTCAGGTCGAATCCAACACAAAAACTGAAGAAAAAGCCAATGTAATAGGGCTATGAAAAAAGTCAGTTTCCCTGTGAATGGTCCAAGTTGATATAACCTTTATTATTAGAAAAAAACACAACAACAACAACAGACAAATCAGAATAGTTAAGACTACGCATACGTACAATATATCATCTGGTTGATACCATAAAAAGGTAATCAAGAAATCAAGCATAAATGCATAAAACTGCTGTATACTACTGATTGATTGAGATGAGTAGTTGAATAACACTCACATCAACCAGTAGTGCCTGCTAGCCAGTTCGAAGAGACATTAAATACCGAATGGTCGTTCCACTCGTTTGAGGTCGAGTTCGACTGCTGTTTAAGTGATATGAGTAGCTGGATGGAACTCATCTCTACAACTACTACTAGTAGTATTGCATTGACGCTTGCTTTCTCGATTAGCCCTTATGGTACTAAGCGGATTGTGTAATGTGATCTAGATGATTTTGGTTTTCAAGTGGAAATGTGTTGAAATTCCACTTCGAAATGTGTAATTTGCAAATGACGAATTTCATTCCATACATAACAGGTTCGCCTAAGTAGCTAGCCAGAATTCAGGTGGTTCGAACTGTGATTCAGATCTCGGAGTTGAGTCAAAGTCCAGTGTACGGCTGATGAGTGGAACGCATGTCCGGTGCTTAGATAACTTCAGTCTCGTTAGCAAGGATTACTGGTTTATGAGTGGTGTCTAAAACTACTCATGTCCATCAATCAGACTGGTTTCACATTCCATCTCTGATTGATTTTATTATTATAATTATTAATAATAATAATCCCTTGTGTTCCGACTGGAACATATGGCTTCAACAATACATATCCACTTTCTTCTATTTTCTGCCGCTCTCTTCAGCTGGGTCCACGACTGCCCATAATCTCTCATCTCCTATTTACACGATCTTCTCCATTTCACTCTCGCAATGACGACCCACTCGTCGCGTCTAGTTTCGATTCCACTCAAGTGTTGGTCTGGCGCGCGATGTCATCCGACGATCTTCTCAATGTATACCCGATCCATCCATCTCCATTTTCTCTTACATAATTGTTGAGCGATCAGCTCTTTTGGTTGGTTTGCTCCTAGCCAGCCAGCCAGCCAGAGTTTCTTGTTAGTAATTCTTTCTCGCCTGCCATCTGATCTTCAGTATGGAGCCAGTGAAGTGGGCAGCTGTTGATAAAAGTCTGCAACCTGTTGGAAATCCTTTTCGTGACACACGCAGTGCAAATTTCTGACCCGTGTAGAAGGACTGACTTGACACTGGTGTTGATTGATCAAATGGACAATATTCACATGGATGACTTATTTTTTACAATTTCTTTAACCTAAATAAGAATAATTCTTAGGAAGAGACAAAACACATGCAATTATCAGGTCATTATCATCTCTCAGTCAAGTTATTATCGCGTTATTAACAAGTCGTTGACATGCAATTGTTCTTGCTTCTGATTGGACGCTTGCACAACTCAAAGTCTCAACCAGATTGGTTGATTTCCAGTCTACCTTATTTTCTGTATAAATACAGTCACTTTTGTCATAATAAATGAACCTGATTTTACCGCTGATTCTCGCGTGTTCTGCTTTACCAGTTCAGTGGGCACTGGTCAGTAGTTAAGCAGTGACCTCGTGACAAAAGTTCCAGCATCATAACAATTGGCGACGGGGTTTCGAATCCATTGCAGTTCAATACAGTCAAATAAAACCCAGATCATCCAGTGTACATCCAGACTGTCTTCCAAATGACAATTTCATTTGAACAAATGCAACTGCTCCTTCATCAACAACAGCAACAGTTTGAAGCTTACCAACTCAGCTTGATTGAAAAACCTACTAAGCAGTTTTCAATTCAAAATCTCGGCAGTTCCAACTCAGAGAAAACCGAATCTGTTGTGAGTTCAATTGTAGAGTTCAATTTCGAACCTTCAACAGGCGTGACGTTTGAAGCTTGGTTTCGACGTTATGAAGATCTGTTTCGAGTTGAATGCGCTCACCTAGATGATTCGGCCAAAGTGAGACTACTCCTTCGGAAACTTGGTCCAGCCGAACATAACAAATATGTCAATCATATTCTACCAAAGAACTCCAGAGAACTCAACTTTGAAGAAACCGTTCAAACGTTAACCAATATTTTCGGTGAACAGTTATCTCTATTCAGTATCCGTTTCTGCCATCTGTTTCTTCTCAAGGTATTTCCCGATCTGTTTTAATATTCATTCATCATTCTTTGTACTTCCATGGCTTTTGTTTGATCAAGTACTTCATATATTTGCAGAAATCATTAAGCACACATTCCGAAAATGCAAATGTGGCTGTTGTCAGTGATGGACAATGTGAAACAATCAGGGAGACAGTATCCTACTTCACGCTCGAATTGACTTATTTAGAACTTGTACGAGGAGTGAGAGTAAGGACATGAGCGAATATTATCCTATCACCCTGTGTTTATCTCATATTCAGGAACAACGTTAAAACATTGTGATCACTCACATAGATGCCACTTACCTCAGTATTGTTGCTCATCATAATTTTAACGTAAGCGATGGCATATTTCTGACTTGAGACATCACGAGCTTCCAATGAAAGATCTCCCTTAGGAGTATTAAGTTCATAGTATCCCTGCTTGGTGATTGAAGTAGACATGACTTCATCTTGGGTCAGTGGAATTCAATACACTATTTCACTAATCTTTATTTTGCTCTTCATTCACTGTTGTTTCTTGTAGGCATCAGAAGCTGGAATCTCTTAGTATCTCAAGCATATGGACGCATAAGCACATATGATATTCATGATAGAGTCTACGAACATCGTTAGATGATTTTGAAATATCCATGCATCCAAGTCTCTGTTGTAATTACGGATAACAACCAAAGTGAGGCAAATGTCTATGGATATCACATCTGAGCAGATGAAGAAATGACATCACAGTGAGCCACTGATACTTATGAAACAATCTGGCAGCAATTTGGCAGCAATCGAAATCACGTGGACGTATCCTGATTTGAGGTTGTACTCGATGTTCTTCTATATGTCACTGGGGTTTACATAGGTAGCTCAAATTGAATATTTCATATTCTGCGTTGTAAACTGTTCGCTCACACAGGATTTCAATCGAATTTCAGAGTTATTGCCAATATATGAAGCCATCGCTGACAGACTGACGGTAAGAAGTCGTTGAGTTCACTTGTGTCCTTCCTTATTCAGTAAATGTTTCCCAATATCCTGTTAATGTTTTCGTTTGCATGAAACTTGAAATACTAAAAGGAATCATGTCAGTCTGCTCAGCACTTGTCACATTCACACCAAAAACACTCTAAGATTCACAATATCAATAAGCATCTGCTACGAAGTCTTTGTCAACTGTATTCAACTCACTCACTGAGAACAAACAGAATGCGTGTTTTGTGTATTGATAAGCGCTCGCATAGCACTTCATGAGTCTTCAAGATGCCTTTCAACAACAAGAATATTAATGATCGCGTTACTTGTAGTTGTCTTGTATGCAGCGAAATGCAATTTCATGGGGTTGTTATCCTGCGTTTCATAGGTGTTTATATACTGAATTATCCTTTCAGTTACTTTTGTGGTACAGGTGTGAAGGTATTCTGATGACAGAGGGATTATGGTATTATGTGTGATGTGTGTTCATGTTAATTTTTCCCATTTGTCGTGATGTTGGTTGCAAGTGTCTTTACAAACAACTTTCCATGTCATCTTCTAACACCATTTTTGATTTCTTTCTGCAGTCTGTTCACCAGTGGTTCCGGTCGAAACAACTGTGTTGACACGCCTATTGTCGATTTCATTTTCTCATGTTTTACCAATGATTTGACAGTAATTTTACAGTGCTCTCTTCTCTATTTATTATTAATAATTCAATAGCAATCATAATAAAGTAATTATAAGCCAAGTGTCACGTTTTCTATCGCTCTGTCCTTGGGTAGATAATTCAAAGGGGCTTGAATTCGTTTGTATCTAAGATTGAATAGATTTATGAATTCAAATAACAGTGGTGATACTAATTCTTCAGTTTAAATCAGAGAAGACATGCAAACTGGAATAGTGATTTAGCAATCCTGTCTAACTTTAATGCATCACGTTGGTGAATTTTAGATGATAGGGTTATGCCCGCAGACCAGTTTGAGTATTT
Organism: Trichobilharzia szidati; assembly: GCA_944472155.2. Classification (NCBI taxonomy): domain Eukaryota; kingdom Metazoa; phylum Platyhelminthes; class Trematoda; order Strigeidida; family Schistosomatidae; genus Trichobilharzia; species Trichobilharzia szidati. The sequence goes on from OX235272.1 coordinate 55,257,027, forward strand.
TCTCATCTAGGAATCAACCTTCACTGGTTCACTTCACCATAACATCAGAATTAAATCACACTCACATATTAACTAACTAATTAATTAATTAGTTAACTTCAGTCTGTGTCTTCTACAATATGCTATACAATACTTCCATTTACTGGCTTCTCTCTTCATTCACTGTACATCTTTCATTATTGTCGGTCATCCATCTTACAGTCAGCACATAGACTGCCAGACAGATAGACAATAAGAATGTTATCAGTGGATCAATACGTACACACGAGGAGTGATACCCTCTCAAGTTCATTTCGTCACTGAGTAATTCAATATTTTTGTTTTATTGATTCATTGAGCTCTAATGTTGAAGCAGACGGTTTTGTAAACTCGCATTTGCTCACATTAATACCTTATGTGTTCATTCAGTGTGTAAGTATTATTTCCTTTTCACTCTCATTAGAAATCTGATTCCATTGATGTGAGTTAGATAAAACAAAGCTTATCATCTTTTCTATGGTCGATAGTCATTTGACCTCCAGTCACTGTCGGCTGTCATGTCTGGATTATGAGACTGGCAGATTATTCTATCTGATGAGACGACTGAACTCAAATCGTACGATATTTGAAATTCGGATGTTGAAATTTGTAATTGTGTTCAATGTTGAAATAGTGGGTGAAATACAAATCCTACAGCCTTGTTGTGTAAGCTTAGACATCATATTGGAATCAAACAGTCCTTCGTTTCTGTCACTGAGAACATCATATACTCCTTAGCCTCGTACTGCAGTTACCTCGACCTTATATGTTTGTTATTTAACAGCGGGGCCATACGCCTCCATTCTATTAGGCAGTGTGTGATATCAACTGATCGTAATGCACTCATCCTATATTCTTTCTGTGTCATTGACATGAACAGGTATGAGATAAACTCACATAAGGAACAGATACCAGGTTTGACTTCCATTCTTGTTGGCTATGTGTAGATATCCTATAAACTTGATGGAATAAATCAACAGATAGATAGTCTGTCTTAAGTACAACTGAACGATCATCCGTGATTTGTAACTTCCGTTTCACTGAGCGATGTAAATATGAAAAGACAACGAGTGGCGTGTGATTGTTGGAATATCCACTGCCAACAGCTGCCGACAAATATACAGAAGATGACAACAAGAATGACGACTACGACTATTGATTATTATGAGATGGAGTGTACTTTACACTTTATACGCAAAATGTCAGGAATTAAAGTCATAAGTGAACAAATCTGATTGCTTGGTGACGGACAAACGTTCAGGAATAGACGGGGAAACTGTGCAGTGAGATTAGAAGTCATCTGTTCACGAAGGCGAATTCTACAGTCACTGGCTCAAAATAAATGATTACGATTGTTATATGATTCCAATGAATTTTGGGCTGAAATGAATTTGTCCAGAATAGATCATTAGTGAAGCGATCTGTTAACAAAGCAGCAGACAGCTCATCGCGCTGAAGGGAGTGAAGTTATTTTGGTCCTTCACTGTAGACACTGATGACTGACAATTTAATTCAGTCTTTCGACTGTAACCCCTTGTGAGGAACAAACAGTTAGACGTCACTTCAAAGATAACGTGGAGGAGACTGTATGATGAGAAAATGAAGGTTTACAGACAGTTGTGAAGCTAGCTAAGACAGATTTCCCGGTACAAGTTACAATGACAAATGTCAGTTGAGAGCTTCCAATAACTATTTGTGTCATTTTCGTCAGTGAAGATTTCGGACAACGGTCTATTATATGACGAGTGGTGACTCATTCCCCCACCATCCAGCCGAGTCTGTATGTCAGTAATAAAAATGTAGCATTTGGGTACAAAACATCTGCAGATAACAAGTTCTAAGAACAGACCTCATTCACATTAATTGAATTCCTTACTATGCACGTTTCTATTTTAATTCCTACGCTCTTCAAACATTGATGAAATTCAACTCGTCTTTCATGGTTTGCCTCCTCCACATTTCCAGATGAAGAAATAATATCAAAGAAATAATGTTAATAATTTCAATGAGGTTGTTCATTTCTATTAAGGTGATTCCGTTTATTGTGCCTCATTTAGTTATGATTCTCATTTTGAACTGATTCAAATGACTTGAAATCTATTTACTGACTGTATCTCGTGCAACAAGTCCTCCTCATGACCAGAGTACGATTTATTTTTGGAATCACTGCTCACAGACACGCTTAGAAATTCTGCGCTTTCGTCGTTTCTTTCAATTCCTCCTCCCACTTTCCGAGGGGAACACACAACTTTAGGCTTTTGAAGTCCTAGTCGTGATGTTGCTGCTGATATGCGTTTACGTTTGTTGCGACAGGTGAAACATTTCCTCCTATCCAGGCTTGATAATATCTTGTGAACTGTGCAACCTGTTGGATGTGACTGTCGAGAACTGAATTTCAATCTCTCTTTTCGATGACCGGTATTCTACAATTGAATGAGCGACTCACAGATGTACCTGCATGCGACAACGTGCCCTATAACAAGATTCACAACGTCATCACGCGATGAGTTCTATTCGACTGCCAACGCTCTAATACATTTACAGCTTCTTTTACACCAAATGACATTGTACATTCATATTTCATGCTCCAACGAAATGTTCTAAATCTCATTAATAAATAAGCTTCCTTTGTTCACAGATTCCGCTTGGAGTTGTGATGAGAAAGAGAACCATTTAGAGGAAATTTTGAAGACATGACAACGTTAGATGAATCTCACTCTTATTCTCTGAATCTCTCACTTTAGCCCAGCCTATCCCGAAAAGTTTCACCGTTTGTCAACAAACGGAGTGTTTTATCACCATCGATTCCGTATCTCATTTGATATCACTTGTGGAATCCAGCTGGTATCGATAGCCTGTGAGCACATATAATTCATCAATGAGTATGAATAAACTTCATGAATAAACACCACAGTAGGAATGCGATAAATAATTTCGAATGGTGTAATAACCTCAACTTTATGCTCACAATCTACAATGTATGCTAAAACACAGCTGCTACAAATAGATCTTGTCTGTCCCTTGCTTAACCGCCACTCAGGAATATGTTCGGAATCACTCTGATGAACCTCAATAATTGTATGCCCAATGTAGCCGACTGTGCAACCTCAGTCAAACTGGTAGATACTCACGAGCGTCAAATAGGGCTGGTAGTGATGAGACAACGTACCTCTGTTGCACTGAAAGCTCTTTTAACTGCATTCTTCAGGCGCTGTGTTAATAGTTCGCTGATGCTGTCACAGAGGAACTGCAGTTTCATGGTCGATGGTACTTTGGAGATGTTGCTACACTTACTCTCCTTGGTGCTGAATTCATATTTTTCTGGGTGAAATCATCTGAATAACCATTTCTCTTAAGCCATTCTCTCACAATCTCAAGCTATTCCTTGACGTAGTCCTTTGAACAGATCACCTTAGCTCTATGAACCAGACACTTTACTGAGTCACGTTTATACCTCAAAGATGCGGAAATCGAAAGTGAGTGTACTGACATGTTGTTAGGAAGAGGTAAAACATGCAATTATCAGGTCATCAGTCAAGTTATTATCGCGTTATTAACAAGTCGTTGACATGCATTTGTTCCTGCTTCTGATTCGACGCTTGCACAATTCAAACTCTAAACCAGATTGGTTGATTTCCAGTCTACCTTATTTTCTGTATAAATACAGTCACTTTTGTCATAATAAATGAACCTGATTTTACCGCTGATTCTCGCAGGTTCTGTTTTATCAGTTCAGTGGGCACTGGTCAGTAGTTAGGCAGTGACCTCGTGACAAAAGTTCTAGCATCATAACAATTGGCGACGGGGTTTCGAATCCATTGCAGTTCAATACAGTCAAATAAAACCCAGATCATTCAGTGTACATCCAGACTGTCTTCCAAATGACAATTTCATTTGAACAAATGCAACTGCTCCTTCATCAACAACAGCAACAGTTTGAAGCTTACCAACTCAGCTTGATTGAAAAACCTACTAAGCAGTTTTCAATTCAAAATCTCGGCAGTTCCAACTCAGAGAAAACCGAATCTGTTGTGAGTTCAATTGTAGAGTTCAATTTCGAACCTTCAACAGGCGTGACGGTTGAAGCTTGGTTTCGACGTTATGAAGATCTGTTTCGAGTTGAATGCGCTCACCTAGATGATTCGGCCAAAGTGAGACTACTCCTTCGGAAACTTGGTCCAGCCGAACATAACAAATATGTCAATCATATTCTACCAAAGAACTCCAGAGAACTCAACTTTGAAGAAACCGTTCAAACGTTAACCAATATTTTCGGTGAACAGTTATCTCTCTTCAGTATCCGTTACAATTGTTTCAAGATATGCAAAGATCCAGGAGATGATATTCTCACCAATGCTGGTAAGGTGAATCGTGAATGCGAGCGATGGAAAATTCGATCACCTACGGATGACCAGTTTAAATGCCTGATCTTTGTCTGCGGTCTCAAATCTTCAGTTGACAGTGATATTCGTACCCGAATTCTTGCAGAGATTGAACGCAAACCGGACATGACTTTACAGGAGGTAACTGCTGAGTGCCAGCGAATCATCAATCTAAAGCATGACACGAAGTTGATTGAGGACGGTCAAGTTCATGAATTTACTTCTGTTCAGGCTGTCAAGTCAAACAATTCTCCGCAAGTCAAACACAAGCCTCCCACAAATTGTTGGTTTTGTGGATCGTGGCAGTTTGGTAAATTTTGCCCGTATAAAAGACATAAATGCAGTATCTGTAACAAGTATGGTCACAAGGAAGAATTTTGTCCCCCAGTGAAACCTAGATCAATCCGATCTCACAATACGATGGCACAGTCACGAAAGTTTCGATCTCGGTCGACGAAACCTCAAATCAGCAGTATGTTTGCTACCTTCAAAATTGACTTCGAGTCAAAAAGAAAGTTTGTCACACTTTCTATCAACCAGAAGCCAGTTCGACTACAGTTAGATACTGCTTCTGATATCACAATCATATCTCCCCAGACGTGGCGGGCACTCGGGTGTCCACCTTATCAGAGAACGGAGCATACTGCAAGAAACGCGTCGGGTGACGTAATGAAATTATCTGGCCAGATTGAATGCGACGTAACTTTCCGGTCAACCTCGTTCCAAGGAACATGCTACATCACCAATCGTCATGATTTGAACTTGCTTGGTATTGACTGGATCGAAAAGATGAAACTCTGATATGTCCCACTGAACTCAGTTTGTTCCAATGTACAGTGCTCAGATAGTCCTACCAACATGTTGATGCATCCGAACTCGACCGCAAAGTTCATCAGTCATCTTCGCACCAAACATGCTGCCGTTTTTCAAGAGTCTTTGGGTTGCTGTACTGTACAAAAAGCCAGACTATACCTCAAACCTTATGCCAAACCAGTTTTTAGACCAAAACGCCCAGTACCGTATGCCGCATTATCGTCCCTTGATGCAGAGCTGGATCGTTTAGAAAAGTTGAACGTAATCAAGCCAGTCGATTACTCATCCTGGGCAGCCCCCATAGTGGTTGTCAAGAAAGCAAATGGTATCATCAGACTTTGTGCTGATTTCTCAACAGGACTCAATAATGCCCTTGAAGATCAACCGTATCCACTACCAGTGTGGTGAGAGTTGTCTACTAGCCAAATTGGTAGACAGTAATTTACGTCAATATTTACGTTCTCAAGATTTGTCGTGAGAAAATGTGAACAAAGATTGATTCAAAACCGACCACAGCAGACTTTGCGTAGGCGGATGCAGTTAACATATAGAGGATTTGACATTCAAGAAACAGTCACAAATAGATGAAAGATTAACTTTACGTGAGAAACAACCAATCGGAAGACTGTGTTTGTTTGCTTAAATATCCATAGTAATGTACATGAAAATATATAAATATGCGTTGATTTCCTTAATAAATGATCTGTTGCCTGACTCTTGCCTTCTGTCGTTACACCGGTACCGCAAGATCTATTTGTCAAACTGAATGGCGGTAAATACCTCAGTAAACTTGATCTAGCTGAGGCATACCTACAAATCAAGGTCGAAGATGATTCTAAAGAGCTTCTGACAATCAACACTCACAAAGGACTGTATCAGTTCCAGCAACTTCCATATGGTGTTAAACCTGCTCCTGCCATATTCCAAAAGATAATGGATGCAATATTAGCTGGTGTATCGGGAGTGGCCGTTTACCTCGATGATATCATAGTCACAGGAGAAACTCAATTCGAACTCTTCAATCGGTTGGATAAAGTCCTGACAATACTCAGTGATTCCGGTTTCCATTTACGTCCGGATAATTGCTATTTTTTCATGAATTCAGTGAAGTAACTGGGATTCATTTTTGACAAAGACGGTCGCAAACCTGACCCCTCCAGTGTGTCAGCAATTCAACTGATGCCTGCCCCTCATAATCTCAGTACGTTGCAGTCCTTCTTGGGGATGATCAGTTACTATAGTGCGTTCCTGCCAGATTTACATCGTCTCATGGCCTCAATGAATCAGTTGCTCATGAAGAATGCTAAATGGAACTGGTCAGAAGAATGCCAACAAGCTTTCATCAAGGTCAAGAAATTACTCCAGTCTGACCTGCTGTTAACACATTACAATCCAAAGCTGGATATAACATTAGCTGCAGATGCGTCCAACTATGGTATTGGCGCTGTCATTTCACATGTGTTTCCAGACGGTGTTGAAAAGCCAATAGCATATGCATCGCGAACCTTGACAAAGGTAGACCAGAATTACAGTCAGGTCGAAAAGGAAGGATTAGCGCTCGTGTTTGGAATTCAAAAGTTCCACAAAATGCTGCTTGGCCGAAACTTCACACTTTTACTGATCACAAACCACTATTATCGATTTTTGGCTCCAAGAAAGGTATTCCAGTTTATACAGCCAATCGACTCCAACGATGGGCGACTATTCTACTAGGATACGACTTTCAGATCAAGTACAAATCTACAAAAGATTTCAGGAATGCAGATGGCCTCTCGCGTTTACTCAGCTATAACAAGCCCGCAAAGGAGGATGCTGTGATCGCCAGCGTTTCTGTCGATGAAGACGTGTGCCACGTATTGATGACGGCAATAAACACTTTACCTGTCTCAGCCGACATGGTTCAACGAGAGACGCAGCGTGATCCGATATTACGGTCAGTTCAACAGTACCTGCGTTGTGGCTGGCCCTCGCGTATTGATTGTCCAGATTTAAAACAGTCCTATCAACGACGACATTCCTTATCCCTGGTCAATGACTGCATTATGTTTGGCGAACGTGAGGTCGTGCCTCGAAGTCTCCAACAAAATGTCATGAGTCAACTACATTTTACGCATCCTGGTATTGGCCGTATGAAATCGTTGGCACGCTGTTACGTCTACTGGCCAAATATCGATCGTGAATTAGAAGTGATGGTTCGCTCATGTTCTCGCGGTGCTCAGGCTTTGAAAATGCCTGTCAAGACAGACCTACAGCCGTGGCCCAACCCAGGAAAACCGTGGTCAAGAATCCACATAGATTTTGCAGGCCCAATCAATGGCAAACAGTTTCTCGTGGTAATCGACGCGTATTCCAAGTGGCCGGAGGTTTTCATTATGCAAAATACCACAGTGACGATAACATTAAACAAGTTGGCTCAGCTTTTCAGCAGATTTGGTGTTCCAGAGATCATCGTTTCCGATAACGGACCTCAGTTTACAGCTGAACAATTCAAACAGTTTTGTGAGCGGCTAGGTGTTCAGCATATTCGCAGCCCGCCTTACCATCCTCAGTCAAATGGACAAGCAGAGCGTTTTGTTGATACACTCAAGCGCGCACTTCAGAAGTCAAACGGGGAGGGATCGATAGAGGATGTATTGCACAATTTCCTCTTCATTTATCGAACCACAACCAACCCATCATGCCCAAATCAAACATCTCCCGCAGAAGTTATGTTCGGAAGAAGATTACGTACTACTTTGGATACAATTATCCCGATCCCATCAAGACGGAGCAAATGTGGTCGAAATAGTGAATTTTGGTTCAATAGACGTCATGGCACCAAGCAAAGAAGCTTCATGGTTGGTCAGTCGGTACTGGTTCGTGATTACATACGGAGAGATCGTCCATGGGTTTCTGGAGTGATCGTTGGAAGAAAAGGCCAAGTCATTTACAAGGTCAAGGTTGGAGACCTTATTTGGGTCAGGCATGCCAATCAAATAAGAAATAGACTAGTTGGTAAACAGTTGAACGATTCCAAGTCCGCCGACGTACAATTTGAGCTTTTGATAGATACGACGGATCCGAAAACGTCACATGGCCAAATTAGTCGAAACAAAGGCAAAGTGTCCCAGCAGCCGAGGAGATCACAACGACAACCAAGACCGCCAAACTTATCAAGAAGGACCGATGGAACCCTGAAAAGATCGATTTATCGTAAGCTGTCATGGAATGGTCAACTGACAAATTTCTACAGCTGGGTACCCATTGGTTGAAAACGAAACCTGATCCGGTCGCTTGCCACTCGTATTCGGCGCATATGTAGCCCTGATACTGTGGAACATGAGTTATACATCATGAGGAAAATCCCAATAGAAAATGGATTTCCTCCACGCTTTATAGATAAGAATATACATTCAAATCCTAAAAACGTGAGTTATCAACCGTACCCAAGAAGATACTTTACATGAGCTTGGAATTCAAAGGGGACTTAGCTTCCGATATCATGAAACGGAGGATATCACAGTCCTTGAAAAGAACATTCCCTGCTGCATCCCTGAGGAAAGCCTTTTCTAGTCGACCATTATTGTTCAATAACCTGAAGGACAAGATCCCGCTGTTGACCAACTCTATGTGTGTTTATCAATTCACCTGCTCGTGTGGAGCTAGGTATATCGGTCGTTCGACACGAGTTTTGTCCAAGAGGGTGCAAGAACACTATCCTGCATGGTTACGAAAAGGTCGTAGTGGAGCAATAAGAAGCGCGATCATTGAACATCTGGTCGATAATGATCAGCCTATCTCTATAGCCTCCACCTTCAAAGTCATCTACAAGGCAAAGAGTAATTTACCCAAATTCCTACGTACCCGACTGATCTGTATTGCTGAAGCTTTGGCTATCAAAACAGAAAAGCCAGATCTCTGTGTACAGAAAAAGTTCGTTCAACCCCTCCAACTTTCATGGTCTTAATCCCTCTATGCTAAAGTATGGTAATCCCCAATCATATTTTAGCTCTACCAATTTTTCATTTTTGTCTATTCAATTTGTATACTCTTCCTTATTAAGTCAATTGTTACTATTACTACTCTCACTTTTAATTGTCCCCGGTATTATTTCACTTGTTCCACTTGTCATTCTAAATCAATTCCTTTATGCCACATTAAATTCTATGCTATTAAATTTCACACAATATTACGTAACGTTTTTATTTTTTCGATTTGTCTACTAATCTTATAATTGCACACCTTTTTCAAGTTCTGTCCATCCTATGAATTATTCTATATATGACATTAATTTGCTTTGCCACTTGACATTTAACTACGATTATAATCACAAACATTTTAGTTTTCATTGCATTTCATATTTTTATTACTATTTCATGCATTCACACCTATGTTTCAATTCCCTCACCGGATATAACTTCTTAAACACCATATATATACGATTGTACAGCTTGATGATAAATTCGTTGAAAAGAATCTCTTCGCTGAATCATTTGTTTTGATTTTCTATATGTTACAATGGGCATTTTCCATGTTTTATTATTGAAAAGGAAGTCGACTAAATACAAATTATGTACAATGTGTGTCCATTATTCACACTCAGCAAAATCACTTCACACACACTGATCATTTAAGTCTCCACGAAAGCTGTCAGGCTCATCTATTATGCAGCTGATATCCTGCTCATAAACACAATGAAACGGATAGTGGAAGCAACAGGCGAAGATGAGATATCGATGTTCACCACGTGGAAATATCTACACCAATTGACATGTGTTTGTGGAAGCAGGTACATCAGGCATACGGAAAGATGTCTGTCGAACGGTGTTACCGAAAACTGACACAAATGACATTCTTGTACTCATGATGGAATCCCAACGAGCTCAGTCACACACTCATTGCACTCTGATCATTCGGTGATGTTGAGTGGAAGCTTTTCAATTACTAGTAAGCAAGTTAATGCAAAAGACTCTTTGTTTTGCTGAAGCCTGTGCAATCAGATTGAAGAAGCCGGATCTCTGCATACAAAATGAGAGAGTGGTTAACTTGAATCTACCTTGATAGCATACTTCCATTTCACATGTGTAGTTTCCCTTCACTTCCCCTCACTTCTCTTCAGCATGTTTTCTCCATTACTACTACTACTACTACTATGAGTAGCAGCAGTAGCAGAGTCGTTATTTCATCCTTCATGCAATTAATTTCTCTCAGGATGTGTGCAAATCGAAAATCACAGTGTGTGTTGAGTGTCGTTAACCTCAGTGAGCAGTCTTCAAACTATCTATCTTATGATTTGAAATCAGACAGGTTAAAATCTTGTTATTTAGTCCTATATGGTGTATACATATGTTGAATTTATTTCTGTTTTTGTTTTGTTTTTATGAAGTTTCGTTGTGTCTCAGTGCTATCAAATCTAGATGTTTACAATTGTATTGTATTGATTCGAATGCTTGTGTGTAATTGCATGTGGCATGTGAGTGGCAAAGCTGAACTATTCTCTGCATTTCTTATCCTATTCAGATCATCTAATCTAGATTTCGCTGGGCTTTTGTGCTCCACGAGTCTAAGTAATTCCGTTCTACTATTTTCACCTATGTATTCGATCTGACAACCATTCCACAAGGTCATTAGATAAACTAAATTTCCTTGTTCAACTGGCTCCATAGAATCCGTTAACTGACAAAGTTTGTTTCTGATTGAGTTTGTGAGTTTGAATGCCAGCCAATTTCATCCCAGTATTGTTAGCGATTCTCTGTTAGGTTTCAGAGATTCCCTGTTTGTATGAGTTTACTACTGATGACTTAGATTTCTCATTGTTGGTGTTTTCATCATTCTCTGCATGTTTCTCATGCATATCCTCATTATCACTGTTGCTATTATTATTATTATTATTATTATTTGAATAAAAATTTTGAAAACGAAGAGTCGATACTAAACCCTCATCCAGCGGTCTACGCCACTAGGTGCGGAGCTAATGGAAAATCACCAAGATTCGTTTGTATCAAAACTAGCTACCAGTCACTCGTAGAAAACGTTCAAATCATGACATCTCTTCGTAGTAGTGACCATGAGATAATCGTGTTTCATCTGATTCTTTGCAGCAGCTTACAGCAGGACGCTACGCCATCCTGTGTGCACTATAGCAATGTCGACAAAACCAGAATGAGAAGACTTTCTTCCGTCCTACAGACAATTTATTGTCCGCTCACCTAGCCGATTTCTAATGTCGCTGAGACTGCATTAATATGATGTATTCTTGCTTGAATAAAGTCCGTTAACAATTATCTTGTCCTCTGTCGTAGCAGTAGGACTATCTATCAGTCACATTTACAGCAATTTGACTGTGTTGAGAGGATGAAACTGGACTCCGAAAACTACAATCAACCGCAGACCTCGAAATAATAATAATAATCATACTGACAGAAACCTGAATAACCTCAACTATTATCGACAAGGAAGTTAGTAATAGCGATATTCTTCAGATAAGGCGAGACAGGGACCACAATGAAGGCAGGAAGCAAAGAAGTAGAGTAGCAATATACTTTGAAAAGCTGCTCAGATGAGTACAATCAACCAACCCACCACTTACTCAACTTCCATATTCCATTTAGTTACATCTCATGATGGGTCAATCAATCATTTTTTAGGTGGCTTGCATCGACCGTCCCCATTCCGCCATGCAGTGGAACACAACCAACTACTACTCAACACCATCACAGGGAACTCAGCCTATCACACAATCACTGTAGTTGGAAAATTCAATGCTCCAGCCCTTAACTATGGGTCGAGGAATGCTCAAGGAAAATTTCCTTGAAATGTCCTACAATAACACTATTCGAAATACCTGATTGACTGAGAAAGTTCGAGACGACACTAGGTGAGGCCTTGATGGAGTAAACCACTTCGAATTTCATCATCCAGATTGTAAACAGTCGACAGGAGCCACAAACGAAATAAGTCGGATCCACTTCATACTGCTTTATTACAAATATGTTTACACAATTACTACTCAGATAACCATTAAGATTAACATAGTCGCACCGATTCGCACTCACAAGGACAACCAACATGTGACTAGCAAATTCAAGGTCAGTCGAAAGCATCCATGCTTTCGAAAATTGACCGATCATGTGCAAAATAAATAGACTAAGGCTTAGTCTAAGGCTCAGGCCTAAACAAGCTTAAACCAATCAGCTGGTAATGTCAGCAATATTTACCTCTGTCGAATCGACTGAGGGAAATAACTGTCCAGGCAAAGTGACGTTGGTACAGTTAACGAGTTGAGCTGGTGTACATCCTCAATCTTCCTTGATAGTAGATCGAGGACCCAGTAAAATCAAGGGTAAGTATTCACTCCACTTAGCTTTATCGTTCTGTGCCATCAGGGAGCTTTCAGTTGTCTATGGAATCTTTCCACAAGAACATTCGCTGCCGGATGATAAGCTACCATGGAGATATGTTTCACTCCAAGGAGTTTCATTAGTTCACAAAACAGAGTTGATTGGAATAAAGCGCCCCAGTCGGATGTAATAGTAGCTGGTACTCCGTAATTCGACACCCAACGGTCAAGAAAAACTAAAGCGACATTCTCTGAGGATATATCGTTAATCAGGCATACGATAGTCCATCGAGTAAATCTGTCGATAGCTAAACTTTTGTAAGAAGTTCAGAGAAGGGCAACAAAGTGGGTGACGGTTCTTCGAAATTAACCATATGATGAACATCTGAAGACATTAGGTCTTATCACACTTAGTTACCGTTGGCTTACAAGTGATTTAATTACTACCTATCAGATTACATACATATGACCAGAATCACCCAAACGAAGGTATGTATGGGTGGGCTTCTTCATCGTGATCCACACAGGATAGTCCAACAGAGAGTAACGCCTCGAGTGCGCTCTCACCTATTTTCACTTCGAGTTTGTCGTCCCTGGCTGGAACTCTTTAACTAAAGTTGTGTCTACTACACAGTCCGTGGAAACCTCGAAGCAGAGGGTGGACAATCGTGTAGCAACAGAAGAACTCTGTCCAAATGGCCTATCGTCTTGAAACGCACACGTCGCACTACTAAAGATGAGTAAACGCCTAAACTCGACACTTACCGCTACGAATTCTACCTGGTCTCACTCTTCTGCCTAATCTACATATTCACTCAGTTTACTAATATCCTTATTATTATTATTGGCTTAATTAATATTATCTATCTTAATTATCAAATTGAATTATCTGTACTGTTGTCTCATTTTCTTATTCAGCCTATGTAATCTAAGCTAATTATTATCAATAATTACCAATAGAAAATTTATTGATTGATAACTATGCTCAAACCATATCTTAAAACACCATTTACAATTTCATCATCCAGACAGTAAACAGTCGACAGGAGCCACAAACGAAATAAGTCGGATCCACTTCATCCTGCTTCCGTCATCAAGGTATGTTATCGGGAAACAGAACAACAACGAAAATTCATTTCAAATTATTTAATACAAGCGTGAATGACAGACAGCAACAGAGAGTGAGAGAGAGAAAACAATGTCTTTGATAATTGACAAATCTTCATGAGTGAAGTTGCAAAGTGATTCGGAAAATGTGTCAACAATAACAGTGATAACAACAACAACAACAGTAACAACAACAACTGTTTGTACTATTAACAAGCGCCATCACTCAAGCGTTTACATGCAATTGGTTGTTGCGTAATTTGATGACATACGGTGCAAGAATTCCTTCACTTCAACACTTACAGATGTTCGTGGAAGCCTTGCAGTTGTTGTGACACTGTCCCATGACCACTAGTGAAGAAGGACAGACGGATGCAGTAGCAGTAGGAATGCTCTCAGCTGTCAACGTAGAAGTAGCAGTATTAGTAATATCAGTAATCACGGGGTTATCCGAGAGGGTAGTAGATTCAACTAGGTTGACTTGTTGTCTTTGAAGAAGTCGGAAATCGAGACAAACGACTTTGCTGCCCTCCATCTCTCACATGAGCATTAATATGCCTAATTAGACTACGCTTTTGTATAAATGATCTTTTGCATTGTTCACAGACAAACGGGCGTTCATTAGTATGCCCACAAATGTGTTCAATCAATGGTCCAAAGCATCCATATATCTTACTACATGCTTTCCATGGACATGTAATGGATGGTTTCGCATTCATATGCGCAATAGGAGGCATTTGAGGTGGAGGTGGAGGATTCGGTTTCGGTGGATTCGCGTGGGGGAGAAGACGACATTTTTTACATCTACATGTATTGATTTGCATCTCGACATGACTGGGTGGCTTCGTCAGAGTATTTGATGAAGGGATGGTTGTTATTGTCGTGGTGGTGGCAGTTCTTTGACCTAAGTTTCGTGGACTGACAACTGTTCGCTCACCACCCACATCACAATTCTCTCCATTCAGAACATGCTCCACATATACAGCATATTGTTCAAGTCGTTTAGAGGCTTCGCGATCACGGAGATGAGTTAACTCATGTAGTTTCGCCATATAGAATTGAATAAATTTTGCTCCACAACCAGGCTTTCGGCAAACATACCGTCTTTCTCCAGTATTCGAATGAACAGGTGCCTTAAGTTCATACAATTTTGAGTAGACTTCACCAGAGCCAGGATGTGAAAATTTAAATCTGTCCAGCTCATTCACAGATTTCGATATTGAAGGAGAGGTTTGAATTGTTGTCATTTCACCATCTTCATTGGTGCACTCCTCATAACATTCTTCTTCGATTTTCATTGACATTTGTTCTCCTCTCTCCTCTTCTTCTCCCCTTCGACAATCTTCTTCTCCTGGTTCTGTAGGCTCAACAATCACCATTTCATCATTTTCAAGCACTGGATGAAAACGAGAAGTAGTCGGAGAGTCCAGAAGACGGCTGAGTGTTTCACCTTCTGATTTCATCGATTTCGATGAATTTTGTGTAGATGTCATCTGAATTTTAGACAGTCTCATTGACGCTGGGATGAGCCTTGGTCTATGTAGCATTTTTCTTCTTCACGAAAACGAGAAACAGGAAAACAAAATGGATGAATAATTGTATTGGGAAGAGGAGGATGTGTTTGTTGTGTGTGAGTGGATGGAAAGAATAAATCGCAATTCTGCGAGGCTAAATTTCCATTCACAATAAATTACAATTGATTTTTGTCTGCAAAGTGCATCGCCTACGCGGGTCAATAGGCTAGATTCATTTCGCCTCGATACGATTGGTGAAAATTTGAATTCATCGATCGTCCTACAATAATTGGGGGTCCGAAAGACAAATATGACTTGTCTGTGTCCCCTCTCATTCTACCCCATGCATATGTCAAGTTGCAACAATTCGCTGACTCAACTTGCAAATCACGGGAAGACGAACGAGAAAGGCCAAGGTCGGTCGATCGAAGACCTAATGTTGGTCACAGTTGAGCATTCTGATTGGTTGATTAGCATTAGGTCATTTGGTGAGTGGACGAATCAGCGAGCGTGGTCTCCTTCCCGCCCACCTATCTGAACTGGGCTTATGATTGCAGCCCAATTTTAGACCATTTTTTTTCATCATCTAATCGATGATAAATGATTAGGGCAGACAACAAGTTCTCCTGTTCTCCTCTTTCCGTTTCTCACTCACCATGATAAGGAGAACACGTAAATGGCTAGTTGCTCTTCTCAGGGCGTCTAGTTGGCTGCATACCAGACCTTGACTGTTTTCTGGGCTTTCCTAATTACTTGGTGTGCTGGGTGAGGTTAGGGAGTGTTTCCGTCGGATGGGAACATCACAAACCTCACGTAGCATTCCTGATGCGGTTGAAATTACACTTGCATTTAGATCAACCAACCACTTGACTGAGAGAAAACTTCTGTCAACACTTAATTAAACCGACAGACTCAGTAAGGCAAAATTATTTAATATATGTGTTTCCATACATACATATATATATATATATATATAAACACTGTGTGCATAGATATGCATATACATAATATTATACAATAAAAATAATATAATTGAACACTGAGGCTTCATTCATCGAATCAATACGAATCACGTGCAATCGGAATAATGCAACACACCTTCCAGACTGAACCTATCCATATTCTTTCCATAGCCTAACCTAACCTAACTTAGCCTAAACTAAACTAGCCTAAGCTCACCTAACCTCTCCTATAACTAACCAGATACAGATACCCTGTTCAATATCATTAGACTTCATCCAATAATTTGTTTGTTTTTATATGAATATAGTATCATCATCCACGAGTATGGTGTACTTATTTTACTTTATTGTCATTCCGATTATGACATTATAATCGCGTGTCACGTTTTCACCTTCCACTATGTGCTAACGCTAACGCACTCGGTGAAAGACGAACAACTTTGTGTTAGGGAGCACAAGTGGAAACTTGAAATCATGTATTATTAATGGGATGGAATTTCGAAAACCACGAAACGATCGAAAAAGTGTACAGCCGCGTATTTTATATTTGTATACATATACATATATAATAGGGAATATTCCACAAGCAATTTAAGAATTAGGTTTTGTAAGCGTATAACTTGCGTACATGAATTAGGTTTGTAGCTGCTCAGTTAGACTTACTTTCAAATGGGAAGGTGGGGAGCTACACCAATTCCCACTGCCTAGTTTTCACTGAGCGTATCAACGTTATTGGTGCGTTCGCGACTGTTAGGCATCTAAAGTATAAAGTCAGTCACTAATTTTTGATGAAAACACTTACTGATCCTGTGTAATACTGAGTGACATATTTTCGTTGTTGTTGTTGTTGTTGTTGTGGTGGTGGTGGTCTGTGAGACAAGAACAGTGAGAATAAATTACTGTCGGAACACTCCAGTCTCTTGATAAACTGCATAGTTCAGTGATCAGACTATTCAGTAGCATGATCACTGATTCTCACCCCTACTCATAACACCAGAATGACACTTAACCTTAAATCTTAGCTCCAATATCACCTCTAACGACAAACTTTAGCCAACCCTAATCTGGCGGCCTGTTCAAACCATTCACCTACCAAATTCTTCTTCCATCCGTCAACATCCATCATATTTGCACACCTTCATATCGTTGTAACCATCCAACAGCGTCAATGAATCCAGAGTGACCTACTCTCACACACACACATTTCCAGCCAACTACCACGAATTTTGAGGAGGAAATGCGAAGAGATTTCGAGGAGTATTGGAGTACTCTCGCTCTCCCTCACCTCCCCTTCTCTCTCCCTCTCCCTCTCTATCTCACTCCTTCTCTAAATGCAACTATATTGACCTCATCGATTATCATAATATAACCTAGAGATCTCGTAGAGGCCAGAGTGACAATTTTGTTCACCTTTTAGTCGAATCACACATTTTGTATATCTCACGTTTCAACTGACATCTTTTCAACACAACATGAATTCTCGATGCTTTGAAATGCAAACTCACTCGGTTGTTGCTGCGTCTTCCTACTCTCCGTCTTACTCTATCCGTCATTCTCTCTCTGTGGTGACATTAATTCGTTGGTGCTTACTTTGCAATCCACAGCAACTGTCACATTCTCCTCTATAGTGTACTCAAGCACTCCACTGTCAATGTCTGCAGTCGAGTGAAATATCATCGAAGCCTACCTATTTCCCGTACTGCTCGACTATGTAATGTAAACTGTGGAAGTTGGATTTACACGTAATTGCGAATAATTGAAACCTCAGATGCTGTACACACCTCAACAATTGTAATTTACTGTTTGAATATCGTAACTGATTTGCCCTCTTCATTTTCATACTTCATATAACAACAGAGTGTTGTGATTAGTCCACCACAATCTTGCACAATGGAGTAGATAACTCGTGAGCTTAAAATCAAGCTGGAGATTCTGTACTATGTTTGAAACGAACTTCTCAGAATGAAACTATTATTGTTGACATTATTATTATTATTATCATTATTCCCATGTGATAGTCGGCCTTGACGCCGACATGCAAATACAAAGAAGCGACTGGAGGTTGACAACACAGCCTTCACTGCCTCGAAAGAATACTGGAAAAAGATTGGGAGCGCTTGTTTATATTTACACGTATAAAATGACCATGAGACGCACTAATGTCATTGATAAATCAAACAGTGAACAAGCAATAGGATTTTGCAGGTGATAAGTGGGGTGATGGAAAATCAGGTCATAAATCAATAAGTGGGCTGAGAGAAATACAAATAGACAGCCGTGCAGAGAATTATGTCTATATGTATGTGTAAATGTTTCAAATAGGAGGAGCAGATGATTTCTTGAAGTAAAACTGACACCTGGATTCGCGATCTGTGTGATATGATTGTCTGGTCAAGATGATTTGGTGGCGTAATTCGATTACCTTCACCGCCTTTGATACACCTACATTTCGTGCTTACTGAAACTTGTCAACAACGTGGAATGACAACGCTGAATTAACTGTTATCCATTCAGAGATGAGATCCGAATCCGCTTCATCGAGACCTGATCTCTGCCACATTGAGACTCATGCATGCGTCGTGATCTGTTGCAAGACGTTTTATAATAGATTCACTAATTATGCACTAATGCGTAGCTAATGTCATGTGTCCACCCCGTTCGTAGTCGTATCATCAACTGAATTTCTGCTACATTCTTCTTATTCATGGAAAGTAGAGAAGATTTTTCGATAGTGAAGGAAGTAACTGAGTTCTGTGAAGTCAATTCATATTGAGATATCAGGATGACGAATATGTTTTTTCACTCCTTCGCTTTCCTAGTGGAACACAGGGCTTCAAGCGTTGAGTTGAAAGTGATCAGTAGCAGTGGAGTTGGTCATTTTTATGAAGTGATGTTGCTAGTCTCACGCTCAACCTTCCCCCTTTACCAGGATTACCACCGGGTTAGTGAGGTTAAGAAGTGCGTTGTCACGGAATCAAATACACATGACGGACGTGGCTTGCTGGCATTCTACGATTGGACAGCAAGAAGAAATACTTGCTTGAGAGAGTGGAAAGTGAACGGAAGCAACAAGGTTGATGATAATATAGACGGCGGGAGGGAGGGAGGTAATGTTAATAATAGTCATGATGGCTTCATTCCAAACAGTACATTCGACACAATGTGGAATTCCCACCATCCAGTACAATATTGCATCTCATTTGCCCTCTACATAATACAGAAGGGTAGGGCGAAAATGCAAATACACAACTGCCTTGATATTCACATTAAGGATGATGTCAATGAAAATGTAAATGTGAAATGAAAAGTTGACAGAATTAATGACGACGACAACAACATACATATTAATGATGGGATTATTCGAAGAAACCGACTTATTCACCTTCTCACTGTATATGATTATCTTGCTGACTGACACATTCCCCATGGAACGTAGTGCGTGCTAAATCAGGGATTGATGAGCTTTTCCACCCAGTCATCCGAGGACAAAGTATCTCATGATTATTGCTTGCAGTCCGACCTGACGAGATGCAAGGGGGGAGTTGTGTATAGAGAGGCTGGTCAGAGTAGAACAACACGACTTCTGTCAATCAGTATCTTGCATCAATCAGTTGAACAATCTGTCGACAAGAGTAGTAACGAGTTATTCTGTCGACACACAACTCACCTCCGAAGTCAGCTGCTTTCAGTGTCCTTCCTTGACAAGGTGACAAAACTGTGTGGTGTGAGGAGTAGGCGAGGAAGGAGTATGAAGGGGATAGCGATGAGGAACAAGAAGAAGAAGAAGACGGTAGAAGACAAGAATGAACAAAGTGTGTGAAGGTGTTGGTCTGAGTGATACCAGATTGTCGTGACGTCGTGACGTGGAAGCCTCGACGAAATATCTTCGCGGAAATCAACAGGTTGTGTTGGATGACAACCGCATCCCGTGAAAATAAACACCACTGCTACAGAATCTTCAAAGCTCTAGCTTCAAACACTATGTTCCACTCGGAATGCAAGGCAATCAGATATATGTATACATAAATGATTCACACTATCATTAAGTGGAAAATCACATTCACATGATTGTACAGCCTGATGATAAATTCGTTGAGAAAGGAGACTCTTCTCTGAATCACTCACTCCCTTTGTTTTCCTATTAAATTGTACACAAATTGCAACCTAGTGCATTTGTGAAAGACTTAGAGAACACGAAATCAAATGAAGTGGAATGGAATGGAACGCAATGGCATGGAATCGAATGGAATGGAATTCAGCTTATCTGACAATGTTGACTGGAGGTAACCGGCATATATCGCTGAGTTATTCAAAAGACACAGGATAGTGAGTGATGAACTAGTATTTGGACACATTCATTCTAGTTCATGTCAGTCGTCTAGCAACATGTCGTTTACGTTCAGTTCAGTTCAGCTTAGCTCAGTTAAGTTCAGTTCAGTGGACAATAAGTATTGATTGTAAAACAATCATAGTGATGATTTGTCAACAGGATGATAAAATTATGCACACGAATTGCGCATTCATTAATCATAATCAATCATTCCATTGGTTGACAGCAAAGATGAAACCTGGAGCGATTTTGGATAAGAAGGGTGATGAAAACCAGTGTGGTTAAGCAAACGACAAATCTTCAGATAGACACGTAGTGGATAGATGCTGCAATAAGAATTACTCAGATTCTTAATGCATTCGGGATTAGATCAAATTAGTTATCTGAGGTGGCCATTCAGTATATTAAGGATTGTTAAAAAGCGCTTGCACATTTTGGTTGTCTCAGTTAAAAATGTACTGATTTCCTCCTTTTTTTATGGTGAAATTGTCTGGAATATCGATTCCTCTAGTAGACTGTTTATGGATGTTTCTGCACTATCCAACCCAAGGCAGAGGTTCAGCAGTGTATATTGACTGTGCTGAATAGGTTTCATGTTGACTAATGATGGAAGTTGCTTGTGGTTGTTCTCTTTACCATGAAACAAAATAATATTATTTCATTTCACACCTCAATAATTCTACGTCATACAATCAGAATTTTGAGTAAGCCTGGACAAAGATTCACTTGATTTATTAGACAGCCAGCTATCATGTCAGTTTATAAGATGGAAACGTCAAAGTCAGTTTTCGCATTTTGGTATCGCTGACTGGTATGATAGACAGTTCAATTAAAGTTTTACAATTATATCACATTTCTGGATGCTTTTGTGATTTGATGTAGTAATTCTTTTGAACATCTACCTTATAGGACTGACCTACGGTAACGACGTCCATATGGTTTCAAGTTCAGTCTTAATATCTGCCGATATGTGTCATTGTAACATCGATCATTCACACTGACAAATTTCCCCACTTGTCATGGATTCACCTTACAGGAATAAACTAGAAAAACAATATCCCAAGATTTTAAGTTTGACTACGGATTGATATCAATTGAAAACCACGGAAAACCAGGGAGTATTGAACAGCTGTTCTCTGCCAGTGTCAGACTCATCCACAATACTCATCCATCGGGATTCGAACCAATATATGTCCAAATCCAGTCTCACTATCTGTCGGTGGATGATTTCTTTAGTGTTCTTGCAAAATTTAACTAGCTGAAAATATGAAGTACCATAATTCATCTGACGTGAAGGTGCAATAGTCCCAGAGTGAAATTTAATGACAACATAATCAAGATTACGGCCGTCGGTTATTGAAATTTAACTAAAATTATGTACCATTCTTAGCTATTTCGCTAAGGGATGGTGAGGTTTAGCTTATATATTTATATATATGAATTATACATGTAAGAGTTTAATATTCTGTGTTATAGACATGGAGAATGATCAGTTGAGTGGTTTTTCGTTGAGTCAGATATTTTCGCAAACATCTTCAGCTTGATCAGATGAAAGTGACAGTCACATGATGAATCTGTCAATTTTCGTTCATTCAAATGTCACCAGATTCAGTTCAGATATTAATGAACGACTGAATGAAGGTTGCTTGCAAACCACTTCTGTTTTGCAATTGGTCACAAGTGACATCACAAAGCAGTACAAGTTGACACATATTAATAACGACTGATGCTGTTTTCTCGAACTGGCCAACTTCTTTATGAACTCTCACTTTGTGAGCAAACACACACTGTGTTGTGTGATTGTGACGAAACGTGTTATTGTGTGGATTCTGAACATTGACATGCATGAACGTCTTTGTATTCAGAATCGTCATGATGAAGTCATATAACACTACAGAAGTTTTGTTATTTAATATGAACTTTCGAGGTATTTTCAGCCGTTTTCCGTTCTTGCTGCAGAAATGGGTAATAATCTTCAGAGTTGTATGAAGTCGACTGGATATTTTCTCATGAGAAGTGTTTTATAAATGTAGTACAATTGAGAATTTACTAGCACTACGGCTAAAATGAAACAAATTCCAGTTGTGATCTTTGGTGAATCCTAAAGGCATGAAGGAGAATGTATAAAGTACAGATAAGATTTTGTGTTTAAGATCTACACATTGATAGGTGATTACGAAAAGTATTATTAAATCTACCTTATGTGTGCAGACATGCTTAGTAATCCACATACTGATGCATCCACAATTACTCTGTTAGAACTTATTCCTAAATGTATGGTGCCACTTTTAGAGTGCATGACAATAGAGGGGGTGTCTACCTCAAAAGCCTCAGTGAAACAACGGCATAGTGTAATGTAATGTTTGGTGTATAGTCTCATGAACCACTGACACTTGAAGCTTCAAATTATCTTACTAACTCTTATGATTACCGTTAGGTTGTATGAAGGTGTACTCATATCACTGATAAGGATATTGTGGAGAGGTTCAGTGGTATCGCTCAACTAAATATTTTCACATATTAATAAAATCCATCGAATCTCACTATATTCTAATTGTAAACTTCAAAATAGAAGATATGCAATCAAAACTTCATGTTAAAAAAAGACAGCTAATTAGGTTTAATGGGCATGTACTCAATCAAATCAAATGTTTCCAATAAATTCACCTCTATGCTGATGATGTACTTGAAAGTATTTCCGAACATCACCCTGCCTGGTTAAGAAAAGGTCAAACAAAATCTATTCGCAGTGCTATTCTGGCGCATCTTGTGGAGACAGAACACAAGATTGACGTAAATCATGCTTTCAGAGTCATTTACCGCATACCTACGAATCTAAATTTCGCTTTAAGAGTTCGACTTCTAAATATTGCTGAGGCTGTTGGGATCCATATTAATAAGCCTAATTTATGCACCCAAAAGAAGTTAGTCCAGTCATTACCTTGGCCATCCAGGTTTGAATAATCCAGAATTTTTGTGAAATTTCCCTAATTTTAGTTGATATTCTATTCGCTGTTATATCTTTATTATTATTATAATTTAAGCATCTTTAATGAACTGCAATAGCATTGATCATACTTTGCAAATCGATAATATTTAAAATACGCTAATATTGTTATTAACTACCAATTTAAAATATTCTGTGTATATAAACATATGTATAATTGTAGAGCCTGGAAGAGGAATTTATCGAAAAGAATATTCTTTTCACTTTGTGCTAAATATGGCGCTGAAGATGTTGTCCGGAAGGACGACGAAAGCTTCGCGACTAAACCAACCAGCTGAGAGAACACTTTTAATTGCAGAATATTATTTGCTCGATTATTTTGTGTTTTATAAAATCATAATTGCTTGGATAATATAAATCATTTAACATCATCATCACTTCACAATTCACACAGCATACTAGTAACTACTGTAGTCTGAAATGAATGTTTGACTGTCATATTTCCTGTCTTGAATATCAGACAAATTCAAACTCGGTGCTAATTTACTGATTATGCAGTTGTGATAACTTAGCAACAGTTACGACCAGTAACATATTTCTTTAAAATATATTTGAGCAGTTATGCCAACAATACTCAAATTAAGGCCTTTTACGTGGAGATTTTAGATCGCATTTTATATACAGGAATTCTCTTTCTAGAAAATTGAAATTCACAGGTCACTGATTTCCAGCTCAAGTGGACGACTGTTCGACGAGCCAACTGTTGTATTCTCAATGTCTCAGCTTCAAATCTCATTGCAGCTTTAGTTCCATACTGCAGTAACATCACAAAATGTCATGCAGCAGCTACACGGTGTTTCCTAGGCCACAATGTTTCTCTAAATGACGTCATTTCGTGACTTAATTCACTTAGAATCTAATCGTAATCCCTACAAAAGCCATGATCTCAATAATATTATTGTACTTTACGTTAAAGGCAGAGCTTCACTTTGAGTAGCATGCTACGAGCTATACTGAAGCACGCAGAGAGAAATGCAAACTAAACTGGTATGAACACTATTCGGGTGATACATCTCCCTTTGGATGTGACAGATGACGACCACTTATTCTTTTCTTACATACTATTCAAAATCACAGAATGTACATTCTAAATCTCTTGTAATCTACAGCACCGAAGAAAAAGATTTTATACATAATATAATGTAAAGCAGTTTGATTATTAATTATGTGGAATATGAATGAAAATCTTCCTTCGTATAAAACGAATTTTACACATATGACGACATAGTGGATATGTCAAATGGCAAACCAACAACAAAAATAAAAGTGTAGTATTATTGAACGACAAGTTCCGCTTTACATGTCAGTCTGGTTTCCACTTTGAGTTCTCGGAAGCATAACAGATATCGACAAATAAATCAAGACCACGCCTGTCCAAGTGATCAGAGTTAACCAGATTGGAAGGATACTGCTTGTATCTGCTTTACTGCACCGTTTTATCCCTTGTCCGGTCAGATATAACACCTGTTCCAAAGAAAGAAAATATGTAGACGGTTTACATTTCATTGAAGAGCTTATAGGCAATATAAACATTGACTCTAGAAGAATGTTTTGCATCTGGAGCTGACAGTATACAGTGCAGACTCAATGATTTATGCATTATATCTGCCAAATATTTAGCCGTATTATTTCAATTTCATACTAAGCACAGCCTGCAGTTTATAAGTTCATACAATCAACTAACTCATGAAAATCACCGGATAACTGAGACATTTGAAATAAAAGCTGAGAAATTAGTCAAATATTGAACCACATACACACACAAACATGCAGAATGGAAACATGAATGTAGAAACATGAAGTAGGGATATAGCAGTGTGAACAGTACTAGTGATTTATCACAGCATACGTTAATTTTTTCTGATTAACAAACTTCAATCATATCCAAGAATAATTCATCAGACTTACCATCAATATAGCGAAAACGATGATCAAAGCAGGCAGGATGGTTGAAATTATCTGCAAGTAATAAGGTTAAAGTATTATGGTTCTTTTTCCTTTGGTTAAGAAATATTTACTTCATATTGTATGTATGATATCGGTAGTATTATTTTCGCCGTTTTCAAGATTGATCACGGACAGTTTTCAGTGAGAAAGGCAAAGAAAATCATGGCGTACTGTACTTCTGTTTCTTCCTTGTTTGCGACTAATCAGCAGTACTCACTCATGACAGCAAGTTAAAAGATTGAAAGTTGTATCGTCAGGCTACAAGTCAACTTCGTATGTCATTGAGCCGCTGGGATGGAATACATAAGCCTGTGAATTCCAACCGCCTCAACCTTGTGATGCATAGCGCGACCTTCAGCCAGTTTTATCGTTGACCAATTGTCATCACGCGTAACCCTATTTATCTAGGTTGTTAACACTCATGGTTATTCTTTGATGGACTTCAAAGTACGCCGTATATTTTGATAGGTTCGAAGTCAACCGATGTTTGTTCAGTAACGTCTCATTCAGCCAGCACCAGATTAGCTTGTATAGAAATAGATTACCTGCTACATGTATAAATAGACTACATGAACCCTGCTAAGGTTTGATGTCTCAATTGGACTAGACAGGCATAACATATGTTGCTCAATTTATCATGAAAAGCACGAGTTTTTATTTTAAATTACTTAGACCAAATTAATGATGCAGGAAGTGTGCTGGTCAAATTACCATATCTGCCTATGTTACTTAGGAAAAATTTATAACTGTCATATAGTGTTAATTCTCCTGCATAAATCTTGAATATTGGATAAATGTATTGAGTTAACAATGAGAGAAAAGAAGTCAGTTATTAAGCAATATGCAAGTAATGAAAGAAAGCTGCAGAGATCAGATCATGTATAATTTGTGGACATTGAATTTTCTAGTTGACGCGATTAAGATTCACTACTGATGCGTACTTGTGACGAATGAAAAGTACACCTAATAAAGCCTTATTTCATATCGATTAACCCATCACAATATGATCAGTTGCTCAGAAATGATAAATTATCTAAATCACTCAGGATAAGTTATTCTATTAAATAAGTTGAAGCTTACCCCATTCAAAGTAACTTTTAAAGTAATCAACACGATGATTCCCACCACTGTTATCCCACCAGCAAAGCTCAGTACTATGATGCTGGATGTCTTACTCAGTTTTTCCATTTTGTACCCGAATATGAGTGCACCCACAGAAACAGCCATCGTCAGAGTCCATGATAAAATATTCCATAACCACAAGGCTGCTGTTATGCCAGGTATTGCAAATGACAATAATAAAAGCTAGAATGTGTATGCATAAGCAATAAGTACGAACATTTATTAATATCTTCAATGAGACAGATTCACTCTAATATATG
This sequence comes from Trichobilharzia szidati, assembly GCA_944472155.2. Taxonomy (NCBI): domain Eukaryota; kingdom Metazoa; phylum Platyhelminthes; class Trematoda; order Strigeidida; family Schistosomatidae; genus Trichobilharzia; species Trichobilharzia szidati. The sequence continues at coordinate 55,283,807 of OX235272.1, forward strand.
TATAAGAACTAAACAAGGCGGTCTATTTTCGTTTATTAAACTCTTCAAAATATGACCACTTACGCCGTCTTCCTTTGGAGTATACATAACATAATTAAGTTATCTTTGGAGCCTAATGGATAAACAAATATATGGTTGTTAAACTGCATGATGAGAATAACGGTGGACACATCACCTTTGGAAATAACTGAAGCGTATTGAGGGCTAGTGGTGATGGTGATCACGTAGCATTATTGTTCTAATTGCTACTATTCTACTGATTTTCGAGAGGAACGATTTCACATTCATAGTGAAGAAACTGATTTTGTCGCTTGAGCTGAGTGAAGCAGAATCTACAATGGTTTCAGGGTCATGAGGGCTTCTTTGCTTTTGCTATGCTGCCTTGGTTGTGTCACATATGGTTTAGAATCGAAATAAATATATTAGCATATAATTGAAATGATGACACCGAGATAAGTGCAGGAAGAGACTTTCTTGTAACTTTTTCTGCTGGTGTTGACTGACGCTTATTGTTGCTGGGTACCCTCTGAAGGAATACAAGTCACGTTTAGACTGATCCTTTCATCGACCATATTATACATTATATATAAGTACAAAATTATAACGATGTTTGATGTGACAGATTCATAATGATATTTCTAGAAAAAATACAATACATTGCTATAAAGCAACGCGATGTTAATTCGTTTATTATGCTGTCCACAATACCACAACCTGTGGTCTCCTCCTTTTGAATAACGATAACTGATGAGGTTGATTGTTTATTGAACTGTGAAAGATTTTATGCTGAGGGTAGATGCACCTACTTTATCTTTGAAAATAAATGAATCGTTATTTAGCACTATATTGGTAAAAATGTCCATGAACAAATGACCTTCAAGTAAACTGACTTCAATTTATACAAAACGTTTTGACTATATATTTGGATGATTTTATAAAAATCCGAATAGATCTGCTGAAGAAGCTGTGAGTTACACAGTGAAATGTTCAGAAAAACCTTGTTTCGATTTTCTTAAACACACTGGGATAAATTTAAATAATTTATAATGCGGTATCTAGGACTCTTGTGAACACCATAAATCTTTCACAAAACGCTGATAGTAGTATCATTATTATTTCGGTGTTTTAGTAGAACATCAGCCTTCAGCAGTGAATTTCCACTTCTCTGTTTTTTCTGGAGCTTTCTTTAGGTGCTTGTATGACTGACCGTAAGGTTTCATTTCCTCCTATAATGTCCGCAGCTCCATCCTTCAATCAATGTAACAATTACCATGTATCCTACAGGTTCCATTAGTTGGCCTGGCCAACGATATTACTCGACGTTTCTATACAGCTTGAGTTGTGGCTGTCTCAATCTCCCTCGTTGTTTGTTGATTGTTTCTGAATCTATTATAAGTCATGATTTCGCATTAACATTGCAGAATAAGATCGTATCCAATATGTTGCGTGTGGCAGGCTTCCATACCGATTTCCATATAGTCAAGGAATGTCATGCTCTTTCCATCCTTTCAAGCTCTACCATCCTAAGTTGTACGGTTCAGAATTTAAACTTGTTTGGGAATGTAGTTGGAACGACGCCTTTCGGACAATGTGCACGACTGGAATCCTCCAAATCTCACCGTTTGATGGTAACTGCTGCTTATTCTCTGCATGGATTATGTATCTTCATCACTACTGTCACCTGTGTGTTCGTTTTAAGTCTTGGTTAAACTGGCATTCTCTTCTGATTTGTTGCTTTCCACTCGCTGGCTAACTTATTTCTACCAAATGAGAAAGAAATTTTCAAAGAAGTCCAGGTCTTGTGGAGTTCTCTTATATGTTGTCTTGTCGCCTTGCATGGTACAATAGATGGTCCCATCCATGATACTTATTTACATAATCTGTGACAACAGCAGCTTTGTTTTACTACTCTCTTCGATTCAGATATTTTGATGAACATTGCTTTGTGACTCACTTGACATTGCTCATTATCATATGGCTTTTAAATGGGTTTGATAAAGGTTTAGGAGACTGTGTACCTTCTTCTACATAGTCATTTTCTCACAGTGCGTTCACCATCCTCCCTGGATAATCAATCACTCAATATATTGGTTGAATGAATATTTCTGGCCCAATGTAATGAAAATAAAGTGATCTGATTCACCCACCTTGACGATTTGATTATACATATTATCATATAACGAGCAACTCGTAACCAGTCATTAAACATGCTAGTCTCTAGTGAACATGCCAGTGACATCAGATAAAGGAGTTTGGTGTGGTTTGGATTCCATTCTACAAGAGCATTCTAAGTAATTATGCAACTGTTTTCCAATGTATGATCCAATATATCCTATACCTGATCATTAACAGTGCAAACTTCGAAATGATCAATGAGCGACATTTCCGTGAGACAGATCTCAAATATCTTTGTCAACAGTTTTATTATACAGAAAGTCTTTTCTTGTGAAGTGGTCAGTGTATGGTGTCAAAGAAACACATTCTTAAACTGAATAATATATAAAACTTACTGCAAGTACTACTAGCGCATAATTCAGTAGAAATCGTTCTTGAACGTTCTTAGCAAAGAGAAACACTCCCATGGGGATTATACCAAGTGCACTGAAGACAAAAATACGGAAAATAGTTAGTCAAATGCAATTGTAAATCGTAGACATCAAATATACCATTAGACATTTATTTTGATTTTAATTTGATTATAGTTTGAATCCACACAGTATTTTGGTACAAGTATGGAATTTGCAGCATGTGATATCAGTAGCCCAAATTTCGCAGACCGACCATTGATATCAGGTGTGCGTCGGCAGGGGATCGAACCGTGGACCATGTGCTTGGCCGGCGAGAGTCCTAGCCGCCATGCCACGGACGCACAAGTGAAAGTGCCCACTCATCATCACCACGATGCAGTTCCAATAAGGGCTGATTTCATCTTGATTACTAATAATTATCATTCACTGATAATAGTGACATACTAGTATATTCTGGCACAATAGCCACAATATGCGACAAAACTACGCTTCAATATACTTACAAAAATGCACTTGGTAGATAGAGTTTTTCGCACAGATCTCGAAATGGAGGTCTATAAAAAAAGAGCTGTGTAGAGGAGATATTACAATACAAACTTACATGGTTGCTGCACACATTGTAATAATTATTGTCAACAAAACCATTGTACACGTCAAAATAAGATACTTGATTTTATTTCAGAGTTTATGCTGAATATGTAGATGAATTTACCTACCTTTAGGTAACAGCTTTCTGCAGAAATCACCCCAGGCTTTGTATTCTATAAAATGAAGCATTGATAATTATCTTTCTCTCACAAACCCTTGGTGTTTCACCTATTTTTACTATTCGCGTAGTTCATGAAAATAAACAGACGGAATAATTGTCAGTATAAACATGGAAAGTGTTTGATTGAAACTTATAACAAATTAACGTATGTAATACTAGTCTTAAGTCAAACAGAATACATGTTTCGCTCTTTACAATTTTAGTGATTCGAAAGCTATGCAGTTACCGTTATCGAAAAAAATGTATTACCGCAATTTTTCTCTACAGATGAAAGTTGATCCGGCTATAATGATCTCCCCTGGAATTATCACTCTTCTCACAGTGAATATGTTGAGGAACACTGTAACTGATGACTGCATTTAATAGGTGAACAGTGGTCCTCGTTAGTTTGGTACGTTCTCTTGTAGTTATACTGGGTGTATAATATTCACTCACACCGTTTATACGAAACCTTTTTGTTTCTCACCTGTGGTTACGTAGCCAATCACGGGTGACAATTAAATTATCATTTTGTCCCTAGTGGTAATCTATAACCTCAGAGTGATCAACAATCATTATGCTTACAGTAGATTGCAGTCACTGCCACTGACGCGAAATTTCAGGTCCATGACAAGGGTAAAGATCTTACCCAGCCAGCTAATAAAAGAAGAGGGAGTTAAACAACCAAGAAATTTGTTGAAAGAGAAATCCATCAGTAATGAGACTTTCAATAGTTCAAAGCCGATTGGATCTCATGTAGCAGATTTCCATGGTCTGGTGAAGATACACAGAGAGGAAAACCAGCTTGGACCAGAACTGCCTATTTTAAATTCTTCATATCACAAATTTACACAGTGGCTATGTTTGATGCTCCAGGAAAACACTTTTCAATACATACACTTCATGATTCTCTCAAATTTGCACAAAATTATTGCTCAACTGGATCCCGATAGTAAGCACTCTTGTGAAGTATGGAAAAAGATAACTGTACAGTTTTTTGTTAGATGTTAAAAATAGAAACATCCTACATAATCCCTGTTTGAAACGATTCATTGTAAAATATACATAACTTCTGAATGCATTCTAAAATACAGTGGGCTGCTCGACGCTTCCTCTTCTCACTGATCCATACCGCCGACTTGCTTCACTATTAACCATGTTGTATACTTTGGATTTTTGTTAACTTGAATCTCCCTTGACAGCATACTTCAATTTCACATGTGTAGTTTCCCTTCACTTCCCCTCACTTCTTTTCAGCATTTATCTCCATTACTACTACTACTACTACTACTACTACTACTACTACTACTACTGTGGTGAGAGCTGTCTACTGGCCAAATTGGTAGACACTAATTTCTATCAATTTTTACCGTCTAAATATTGGTCGTGAGAAAATATGAACAATGACTGATTCAAAAACCAACCACAGCAGACTTTGCGTAGGCGGATGCAGTTAACATATAGATGATCTGACATTCAAGAAACAGTCACAAAGAGATGAAGGATTAACTTTAAGTGAGAAACAACGAATCAGAAGACTGTGTTTGTTTGCTCAACTAATCTATAATAATGTACATGAAAATATATAAATATGCCTTGATTTCCTTAATAAACGATCTGTTACCTGGCCCTGGTCTTCTGTTGTTACAGTACTACTGCTACTACTACTACTACTACTATGAGTAGCAGCAGTAGCAGAGTCGTTATTTCATCCTTCATGCAATTAGTTTCGCTCAGGATGTGTGCAAATCGAAAATCACAGTGTGTGTTGAGTGTCGTTAACCTCAGTGAGCAGTCTTCAAACTATCTATCTTATGATTTGAAATCAGACAGATTAAAATCTTGTTATTTAGTCCTATATGGTGTATACATATGTTGAATTTATTTCTGTTTTTGTTTTGTTTTTATGCAGTTTCGTTTTGTCTCACTGCTATCAAATCTAGATGTTTACAATTGTATTGTATTGACTCGAATGCTAGTGTGTAATTGCATGCAGTGAGTTTTAGTCTTAAACAAGCTTAAACCAATCTGTTGGTAAAGTCAGAAATATTCACGTCTGTCGAATCGGATGAGGGAAATTACTGGCCAGGCAAAGTGAGGTTGGTACAGTTAACGAGTTGAGCTGGTGTACACCCTAAATCTTCCTTGATAGTAGATCGGATACCGAGTAAAATCAAGGGTAAGTATTCACTCCACTTAGATTTATCGTTCGGTGCCATCAAGGAGCTTTTCAGTTGTCTATGGAATCTTTCCACAAGAACATTCGCTGCAGGATGATAAGCTACCATGGAGATATGTTTCACTCCAAGGAGTTTCATTAGTTCACGAAACAGAGTTGATTGGAATCAAGTGCCCCAGTCAGATTTAATAGAAGTTGGTACTCCGTAATTCGACACCCAACGGTCAAGAAAAACTAAAGCGACATTCTCTGAGGATATATCGTTGATCGGAAATATGAAAGTCCATCGAGTAAATCTGTCGATAGCTAAACATTTGTAAGAAGTTCAGAGAAGGGCAACGAAATGGGTGACGGTTCTTCGAAATTAACCATATGATGAACATCTGAAGACATTAGGTCTTATCACACTTAGTTACCATTGGCTTACAAGTGATTAAATTACTACCTATCAGATTACATACATATGACCAGAATCACCCAAACGAAGGTATGTATGGGTGGGCTTCTTCATCGTGATCCACACAGGATAGTCCAACAGAGAGTAACGCCTCGAGTGCGCTCTCACCTATTTTCACTTCGAGTTTGTCGTCCCTGGCTGGAACTCTTTAACTAAAGTTGTGTCTACTACACAGTCCGTGGATACCTCGAAGCAGAGGCTGGACAATCATGTAGCAACAGAAGAACTCTGTCCAAATGGCCTATCGTCTTGAAACGCACACATCGCACTACTAAAGATGAGTAAACGCCTAAACTCGACACTTACCGCTGCGAATTCTACCTGGTCTCACTCTTCTGCCTAATCTACATATTCACTCATTTTACTAATATCCTTATTGTTATTATTGGCTTAATTAAGATTATCTATCTTAATTATCAAATTGAATTATCTGTACTGTTGTCTCATTTTCTTATTCAGCCTATGTAATCTAAGCTAATTATTATCAATAATTACCAATAGAAAATTTATTGATTGATAACTATGCTCAAACCATATCTTAAAACACCATTTACAATTTCATCATCCAGACAGTAAACAGTTGACAGGAGCCATAAACGAAATAAGTCGGATCCACTTCATCCTGCTCCCGTCATCAAGGTATGTTATCGGGAAACACAACAGCAACAAGAACAACAACGAAAATTCATTTCAAATTATTTAATACAAGCGTGAATGACAGACAGCAACAGAGAGTGAGAGAGAGAAAACAATGGCTTTGACAATTGACAAATCTTCATGAGTGAAGTTGCAAAGTGATTCGGAAAGTGTGTCAACAATAACAGTGATAACAACAACAACAAAAGTAACAACAACAACTGTTTGTACTATTAACAAGCGCCATCACTCAAGCGTTTACATGCAATTGGTTGTTGCGTAATTTGATGACATACGGTGCAAGAATTTCTTTATTTCAACATTTACAGATGTTCCTGAAAGCTTTTCAGTTGTTGTGACACTGTCCCCATGACCACTAGTGAAGAAGGATAGACGGATGCAGTAGCAGCAGGAATGGAATCAGTATCAGGGATGGTGGTAGCAGTAATCACGCGTAGGACATTCCTGCTCTCAGCTGTTGACGTAGCAGTATTAGTAATCTCAGTAATCACGGAGTTATCCGAGAGAGTAGTAGATTCAACTGGTTGACTTGTTGTCTGTGAAGAAGTCGGAAATCGAGACTAACGTCTTCGCTGCCCTCCAACTCTCACATGAGCATATACATGCCTAAGTAGATGACGCTTTCGTATAAATGATCTTTTGCATTCATCACAGACAAACGGTCGTTCATTAGTATGCCCACAAATGTGTTCAATCAATGATCGAAAGCATCCATATATCTTACTACATGCTTTCCATGGACATGTAATGGATGGTTTGGCATTCATATGCGCAATAGGAGACATTGTAGGTGGAGGTGGAGGATTCGGTTTCAGTGAACTCGCGTGGGGGAGAAGACGACATTTTTTACATCTACATGTATTGATTTGCATATCGACATGACTGGGTGGCTTCGTCAGAGTATTTGATGAAGGGATGTTTGTTATTGTCCTGGCGGTCGCAGTTGTTAGACCTAAGTTTCGTGGACTGACAACTGTTCGCTCAACACCCACATCAGAATTCTCTCCATTCAGAACATGCTCCACATATTCGGCATATTGTTCAAGTCGTTTAGCTGCTAAATGACCAGTGAGATGAGTTAACTCATGGAGTTTCGCCATATAGAATTGAATAAATTTTGCTCCACAATCAGGCTTTCGGCAGACATACCGTCTTTCGCCAGTATCTGATTGAACAGGTGCCTTCTGTCCATAAAATTTTGAGTAGACTTCACCAGAGCCAGGATGTGAAAATTTAAATCTGTCCAGCTCATTCACAGATTTCGTATTGAATACAGCTCTGGGATCGAGAATGTCACTCGGTGTTTGTTGTGTGTCAGTGTTTACATTGAGAATTGAATAATCGCCACTCGATGATTCACATGATGAACTCCGTAATACTGAAGTCGTAGGAATTTGTATACCACTACTTCTACTGCTAATAATACCAGGAGCTGTATTATTGTTTGCATTATTCCTACTGCTATTGTCTGTGGTATTTTTAGGGAGAGATGGTGTGCAGCATATACTTCCAGGATGTTGAATAATAATAATATCCCTCGTCACACTGCTAATTAAAGCAGCACTCTGAGCTAGAACACTCGTCAGGTCAGTAAGACTACTCACACCTGCTGGGAAGGTAATATTTATTGTTGTACTCATGTCAGATAAACGTAAACAAAGTGTGGGTAAAGTGGAGTTGGAGGGAATACATGGATCTCGTAGACTTGTTGAGGGAGTACTGTCAGCTGGTAATACACATTTCCTCAGTTTTGTACCAATCCGATATAAAATCAATTTGGTCAGACGCCTTACGAATAGAGCAAGACGTATTTGTACAGATGACTCCCTAGAAAATCAGCTAGGATATATCCAAAATACGCTGGTCCAAATGGGTTATCCTAGTAGATTTGTTAGGAGACACATGAATACCAGGTACAACAAAGAAAAACTGACATCAGTTGAAAAGAAAGAACTGTTCATGAAACTTCAATTTAATGGGGACGTGGCTAGTGAAGTCTTACATCTGAGATTATCGAGAGCGATAAAACGGACTTATACTGCCCCCACCCTTTGTTTGTCATTTTCCAGCCGACCAATTTTGATTGCTCAAGTGAAAGATAAGCTACCTAGTTGTGCCACTTCGATGTGTATCTATAAATTTAGTTGCTCCTGTGGAGAAAGCTATATAGGGCGAACAACTAGACAGCTGAACAAACGCATTAATGAGCATCTTCCTTCATGGTTCGGAAAAGGTCAAGTAAAATCCATACGAAGTTCTATTTTGGCTCATTTGATTGATAGCGGTCACCAAGTGGACAAAAATAGTGCTTTCAAAGTTATCTATAGTATTCCATCGAGTCTTTCGAATGGAATCAGAACCCGTCTTTTACACCTAGCCGAAGCTATGGGAATTCGAGAGAACAATCCTAGTCTTTGCATACAAAAGAAGTTTGTTCTACCTTTGTCTCTCCCTTGGCCTAGGTGAATTGTATTCAAAACCCTCCCACCCTTTCTTATTTTCCATCTCCTTCGTACTTTTATGATATTTATTTAAACTCTGATTATCTGTCCACTTCACCTTTAGTATTACGTAACTTTTAAGAGGTGGCCTAATTTAATCATTGAATTGTCTACATATACACATATTACTACCTTCGTTATTCTTATCGCCACCTGCATAAACCTCATTATCATTATTTTGTTATCATTATAATCATCATTATTAATGACGTTCAAAACATTTAACATATTATTATTGTTATTATTATTATTTGATCCAAAAAATCACCGTCAATGGTTAAAATGTTTATATATAAATCTATGTAAATTAGAGTTAAGCCTGAAGGTCTAATTGAAAGCAGTATTGTTCACTTATATGTCTTGTTGAAATATAAGTATAATTTATTTGATCTTTTCTACAATGCCCAAACGTTTTGCTGACATGGACTTTCCATACTGTATATCAAGGCGTATGTAGTACAGATAGCCGCCTCGACAAAGTGGTGAATATATATTCAGGAAAAGTACTTTAACTTGTGAATACGTTCATTCTCATATTTCTGTGCCATTCACTTTAACAGAAAGTTACGACTGCATAGATGAGATGTCCAAACTGAAGTATGGTCTTCAGTATAGCCATTTTTTGGAGAACATATTACAATACATGTTGAAACCTTGAGACAAGGTAATAATCGATACGGTAATTAAGAAATCTATAGTCTCAAAGCAACATTGAAGTTGATATCTTAATTTATCTACTGGAAGGGTCAACCAAGAGGACTTTAACTTCAGTGAAACTGGTACTGCATTTCTGAACCAAATCAGTAACTTATACAGTGGGTCAAAGATAACATACCGATGATGTCGTTTTCGCTGTACATCTGTGAATTAAACTGCTTCTGTGCAGTTCGTTAAATAGACAGTACTCATAGGACTTTATACATACTCACCAGTGGATGTGTAATCTTATTATGGATAAACATAAAGCTGCTAATGTATAAATTGCGTAGTTTTGTGGTGAGAGCTGTCTACTAACCAAAATTGTAGACTACAATTTACGACAATTACAGGATTTTCATCATTAGTTGACATTAGTTAGAGAACCATTGGAAAATCTGGGAGTATTAGACAGCTGTTTCTTCCTAGTTTGGGACTCTTCAGATATACGCACCAACATGGGTTCGAACCCAGGACCTTCTGGTTACAAGGCAACCGAGCTCGTAGACCATAAGGCCACTGGGACGCGATCCAATGGTCCATAATTCTAACTTCTGCCAATTCACGACATAGCGCGACCCCTAGCCAATGTCTTCGGCGAGTATTTGTCCTCACTGCCGACCTGCTGCACCCTACTGGTCACGACTTCTCACTAGAACCCCATGTAACTACTTACCTGAATAGGTTAAGTCGCTAGTGAGCATCTCATTGATATTCAAGCCTTGTAGCAGGTCGGGTGTGAGGACAAATACTCGCTGAAGACATTGGCTAGGGGTCTCCAATGGTTCTCTAACTAATGTCAACTCATGATGAAAATCCTGTAACCAATCAAATCCCTACAAACCAACACTTGAATTTACGACGATGTTTACGTCCCGAATCGGGGTCGTGAGAACAAACAGTGACAAATCTTAACCTTGAGGAACTCAACAACCAATCACAGCAAACTTAACGTGTGCAAATAAGATTCGCCGATATATGGCTCGATTTTCTGAGAAACGGCCACAAAGAGATAACAGAATAACCTTCAGCCTGGAAACAACCAATCAGAAGACGTTGTTTCTCTGCTAACAATAACACTAATAATAATGTACATAAAAATCTATAAATATTTGTTGATTTTCCCAATAAAGGATCTGTTACCTGGCCCTTGTCTTCTGTTGTTACAGTTTCACTTCACTTATTGAATAGTGGTCATAATATTAATCTAGAACAGGCTGTACTTCTAGCAATCTTTTTTCTAAGCAGTGAGTCACCATCTGTTATCGGGGCAATCAATATTAGATGACCTAGCCTGTTGTATATCTAGACTGATTTTGAAATTTGGCGTTGTTTTTGTTATTGATAAACCGTTACCAAAAATTCACCACATTGTTGATTGTGGCTGTTACTATTGGCTATTCACATTAATTAGCATTGTGCTTATCATATTCATTTTTATACTGTATTCGTACGACTTTTCTGACTTTTTTAAATTTTTTTGTTGCTTTACGTCCCCAGTGGGACAAAGAGTCTCAAGTGAGAGGCATGAAGTTTCGGTAGCAGTGTGGTGAGAGCTGTCTACTAGCCAAATTGGTAGACAGTAATTTACGTCAATATTTACGTTCTCAAGATTTGTCGTGAGAAAATGTGAACAAAGATTGATTCAAAACCGACCACAGCAGACTTTGCGTAGGCGGATGCAGTTAACATATAGAGGATTTGACATTCGAGAAACAGTCACAAATAGATGAAAGATTAACTTTACGTGAGAAACAACCAATCGGAAGACTGTGTTTGTTTACTTAAATATCCATAATAATGTACATGAAAATATATATAAATATGCGTTGATTTCCTTAATAAATGATCTGTTGCCTGACCCTTGCCTTCTGTTATTACATTTGGTGTCGCTGCTTGTCGCGAAATGAAAGTCCCATGGCCTGCAGCTTTTGAAGAAGGAGACATATAGATCTTCTTAAGGGACTTCGAAGCTATTGAAGAGTTGAATGGCGTGCAAGAGCCATCAGCGAAGACAGTTGTACTTGGAACGCTACTGAGAGGCCGGGCGAAGGCAGCATATGATAGTGTGAGGCAAACGGAGGGGCAACCAACTTGGAAGTCAGTGGTGGAACGCTTGAAGCAGGAGTTTGACAGCCCGATGGACAGAGAGCGGGAAATGCAGCAGTTTCGCACCATGAAGCTGGGAGTTGACAGTGATCCTCTCGTATTGGCGCTGACCTTGACAAGCCTACTTCGTCGCACTCTACCAACGCTGGGCGAAGATTCTGAGGCACAAATGTTGGCATCCCAGTTTATGGAGAGTGTCCCAGAACATATATCCCAACAGCTACGTCTGGTTAACGCCGTACAGCCACTGGACATCGGGGAGCTTGCGAAGGTGACCAGACAACTGTTGAGTAAGACGGTTGCAGCGGTAGAGCCACCAAAATCCGAGCAGTGTGAGAAACAAATCGAAGAGTTGCAAAGTGAAGTAACTGCGCTGAGACTGAGCGTGCGGAGAGACCGGTGTTTCGCATGTGGCAAACTGGGCACTGAAGAGACCGCTGCCCTGAGAGACGACAAAGAAGAATTTTTAAAAGATATACTGTGTCTTCTTCCTGTGTTCCGAGACTTGAGGTAATAGGGGCGATGGAGAAGGGGGCAATATATTCGAAGTTACGGGTAAATGATCGCGAGTTGGTGTGTTTAATCGACACAGGGGCTGCAGTCTCACTCGTAGATAGAAGTCTATGTGAGAGTATAAGACCGTGTTCTTTGAGAGTGCAGACAGTAGGCAGTCACGTGTCAAGAATCGCGGGAGTTTCAGACTGCAGGGTAAGAATTGGAGAGGATGGCGTGACGTTCCCATTCCTGGTTGTACCTGAATTGCGCCGAACAATCCTTGGGGCCGACTTTTTGCGAGAAGTGGATGCAGTGATTAACATGAAGAAAAATGTTGTCGTTACGAAGTACGGGTGTTTTAGCATGCACGAGAATAGTGAGGTAGCAGGGATTGCGGCATCGGAAGTCCGAAGTATAGTAAAGTTACTCAGCAAATACGATCATCTGTTTACTGGAGATGGGGACCCATACGGTTATTGCGATAAGATGAATCATGAAATTCCTTTAAGTGGCCCGAAAGTAACGTCATTTAAAACGCGAAGAGTTCCATGTCATTTAGAAGGCGAAGTTGAGCAACAGGTGCGAGAGATGTTAAAAGATGATATTATTGAAGAAGCTGATAGCCCGTACAAATCTCCAGTGCTGTTAGTAAAAAAGGCGAATGGGAAGTATCGATTCTGCGTTGATTTTCGACAGTTAAACAGTATGACAGAATTAAGATCGTCTGCCATGCCAACAGTAGTAGAAACTTTAGATCGCCTACAAGGCGCAAATTTGTTTTCAGTTCTCGACCTTCGCTCAGGATACTGGCAGATACCGATAAAGTCAGGTGATAGAGATAAGACTGCATTCATCGTGGGTCAGACACAATATCGATTTAAACGCATGCCGTTTGGACTAGCAGGTGCACCGTTCACGTTCAGACGACTGATGACGCTATTACTTAAGAACTTGAAAAACTTTGAGGTGTATGGTGATGATCTCGTCATATATAGTCAAAACGAAAACGATCATGTGAACCATGTGGAAGCCGTGTTGCGACGCATCGAAGAGTTTGGACTGTGTGTCAACAAAACCAAGTCTCAGGTAGCCAAAAAGAATGTAACTCTTTTGGGACATAAAGTGGGAAATGGTGAGATTAAACCACTACCGGAGAAAATCTTGACGATATAGACGATCCCGGCCCCGAATTCAAAGAGAAAATTGAGACAATTCTTAGGTAGAGCAGCGTTTTACAGTCGCTTCGTGAAGAACTTCAATGAGATGGCAGCCCCTCTGTACAGGCTACTAGGTGAACCGAAGTTTGTTTGGTCGGAGGAATCGCAGAAGACATTCAACAGGATTAAACAGCTGCTCGACCACCAACAAATGACACTAAACCTACCTGTACCTGGAAGACAGTTCACAGTGTGCACAGATGCCAGTGACTACGCCATAGGTGCGGTCCTAAGACAGGGCGAGGGAATCGTTGAGTATGCCAGTCGGGTTTTGACACACACAGAGCGAAAGTATTCAACGATAGAGAAAGAATGTTTAGTGATGGTATGGGCAATCGACAAATGGAGACCTTATTTACTCGGCCGGCGGTTCCACATCGAAACGGATCATAAGCCGCTACAGTTTCTGAAGACAGCGAGAGACCTACGAGGGAAATTGTCACGGTGGATGTTGCGTCTTCAGGAGTACGATTTTACCATCTCACACGTTCCTGGAAATGAAAATATCTTGGCAGATTTGTTATCGAGACCAGAAGACGAGTCTGAGTTGCCCGAAGTCGCGTACGTAGTGCATGCAGTAGAACAAGACCCACTAAGACTGGCACGCAGACAAAGGTTGGACGATACGCTGAATACAGTAATACAGGTGATCACTAACGGAATAGAAGTGGATCCAGCTACAGCGAGTAAGGAGCCAACCACACTACTCAGACAGAGAGATCGACTAAGAGTGAATGTTTACGGGACTCTGACCTGGCGAGAGGACGACGGAAGCTGGCTAGCTGTCATACCTCAATCGTCGCGCCACGACATGATAGAAGAATGCCACCAGCTAGCGCATACCGGAGTGGCCAGAACAACCGACCTCTTGAGACAAAGTATGTACTGGCCAGGTATGAGAGAAGACGTAGCAAGATATGTACTTGGATGTCCACGGTGCCAGCTAATGAAAGGTGACCGGTGCATACGACCACCACTTCAGTCGATTCCAGTTACGGCGATAGGTGACTTGTGATCCGTAGATGTTATGGGTCCATTTCCTCAGACATCCAATGGTAATCAGTACCTCTTGGTGATGACGGAACACGTGACACGATGGGTAGACGCCGTAGCAATCCCAGACCAACGCGCAAGGACCGTGACAGATGCAGTAGTTAGACACATCGTTGCAGACCACAACATACCAAAGACAATACTGACAGACCAAGGTCCGTGTTTCGAAAGTGAAGAATTTACTTCCCGTTTGCAACAGCTTGGCATCAAGAGGATCCGAACGACCCCATACCATCCACGAACGAATGGCCTGACGGAGAGAAACAACCGTACGCTGAAGGAGTGGCTGGCCTCGAAGGGCGGTAACTGGGAAACGGAGCTGCCACTGATTCTACTAACACATCGTGCCACTACCCAGGAAACAACGAAAAAGTCACCCTTTCAACTGATGTATGGTAGAAAACCACGATAACCGATACACATCGAAACCTGGCCCCTTCACCAAAAGGGGAGTACGATGAAATTAAAAGCATAACGGAAAGAAGCCGTCAAGAATGTAATGCAGAAGAAGCGGAGGGATGTCGCGAAGTCTCAGCTGAGAGAAAAGACTCCGTGCATTACCTTCTCAGTCGGGGACCAAGTGAAGTGTAGAGACAGAAGATATGCTGTCGGATGCGGGCCAGGTTCACGCAAACTCCTTCCAAAGTGGGAAGGACCATACACAGGTGGTGGTTTATTCTCTCGTCATATCTCGTATTCAACTCTGTGAATAAATATAACTTGTTTATGTATATCATCCCCGAAATATCGTTTTCATAGTTTAAAATATGCGGTGTTGTTTCGTGAGTTTGGCGAATGTTTCACATGCATAGTCTGATCCACATGACGATAATTTGCGTCCGCTTAATATTAAAAATACCTCAGCCTTCGCTAACGCTAGTGTCACGCTTGGAAACACACACACTAATCCCAGGTGATATTCTTACAACAGATCGCAATGAATCTGAACTCAACCTGAATGTACAGTTCATCAGCAGTGAACAGTTGCATATACACCTACTGATTTTATTCAGTTCTGAATTTGCTACATTTGCAAGAATCTTCGATGAACAAAGCTATCCGACTTGTTCACTGCTGAGTAAAAAGGCATTTCAAGGAGAGGCGAACGTGAACTTACTCACTTTTATAACTGTCGACCATATCTTTGAAATTGTCAGCCTGTCGCTTCAACAACTTCGTTTCTAAAATTTAAACGCAATGGAATATGGGTCAGGCAATTTCGGGTATACTTCATGTGGAAAAATGCTTCGTGAATGGAAATCGTCTTCTCTTACTGTTGAGACGATATGAGAGAAAAAAGATGGAGTGAGTTGACATCTCTAGTAAAACCGCTACTGTTACAATCTTCTTGACAAAATGCGAATTTATTAAGATTCTTGTAAACTTCCACTTACCTTGAGCATCAACGCAATCCTCCGCTTTCTTTGTGCTACCAAATCCTCCAACTAGAAAGACATTAAGTAATAGATGCGTGGATGAAACATTCTGGTCTGTATTTAAATACAGCACAAGGAAGATCGGAGTATAAATAATCTGAGTATCGAAACACTCAGCAAATAACCTGAGTGTTCTCTGTATTACATTCAGAATCACTGTATCATAACCGTCCGTCCATAACAGACGATTAGATGAATTAAGGCTTGTGAATTTGGTAAGTTTAGTTGACGTGCTGTCCAATTAATAATAGTAATTATTATGTACTTTATTCCAAAAACAGTTCTTATAATACAGAATGGAATTCTCAGCATTTGTCACAAAACTACATCTGATTTACTCAAACTATAATTAAAATTAAAAATTAAGACTAAATTAACCAGAGGTATTTGTCCACATATACGACATAACGTCAAAAATATTCGAGAGATTGAGATTATTAAATATAATAACAATAATAATAATAACAGTGAGTTTGTTTCAAACGGTATTGTCGATTCAGTTTGGAAACTTTAGCATGTTATAGATTATTGGATCTAATGTTCTGTTTATATAGTTAAGTGAGGGGAAACAGAACATTAACAGTTATAACACAGCTTAAATTATGTCCACACTTATGAAAAAAATAAAGAATACAAAAAATTGAGAGGATTATAAATATAAGAAATACATTAACAATAAAGTTTGATGGTGTAAGGGTGGAGGAAATGGTTTATTTAGTGGTGCAAAGAAGGTTAGTTAGTTCATGGCTGACACCGCCAGCTGTGATTTCGAGATGAGCATGGTTTTTCCGTGGGACAACACGTGCTGACAAAACATTTAAAAGACTAAATCCAAGATCTCTGAAACGACATTATACATCTGGATGTCATTGCACGTTGCACAGTGCCTCCTATCGAAATCCAGCAGTTACCTGCTAATTTATGATCTGTCAGATATTCATAGGATAGACCTGTGTGATAACATGTAGCATTCAATACAAATTTTATATATAAAGCCAGTGAAAAAATTTGATAAATCTGCACAAAACGGTTCAGCATTATTTACCTTTTACCACAGAGGAACAGTGAAGCAGAACAATAATGACTGTGACAAGCGACAGTGAAGGATGCATCATGATTAATTCGTCTTTTGAAAGCCAACTGTATTTATACTGGTGAGTATTCAACTGACAGCATTCAAGTAAAATTTGATTGGAAGATGAGAAATCGATTGACAGACATGTTCGTTAAGATTCAAATATGAACTCCAACCAATCACGAACAACATCAACTTTAATTTTATTGGACAGTGAGGAGTAACCATCGTATGCAGAATCTCCCCTTTTCTCATCAAATAACACATTCCAACGACATATGGACCACTGAAGCACAGTGTCGTGATGATGACAGGTTTCCAATGATGAAATGTTATCTGTCGAGTTAACAGATCAACAAGACAACATGTCGTGTATACCATGACAATTACTGATTGAAATAATAAGGGAACTACTGAAAGCAAATGAAGAGCACCTGTTGAAGACAAGAACTCTCGCCATCCAAGTCAGAATTCACAATCATTCATGATGACGAATGCATCAACTCTAATTCACTATCCTCTGAATCCAACAAACACCAGTATACACAGAAATCATTCGATAAAGTATCATATTAGCCACTGTTTCCTTGCAATCCAGTGGAAATGGAAGGCATATTCAACATGTCAGAAATTGCTCAGCTCAATGAACAAGTATATTTGTTCTCGCGTTTTCACCAATTAGGCACATGATTATGTCTGTGTCACGTGCCCTCAAGAAAACTATTCCAACACACTGTCGAATCTAGGCAGCTTGAAGGTTAATCTACACACAAATTCGAAATATTGATATAGGCATTGCGGAACACACCAAATGCGTCATAATTATATTTCAATAGTTCACACACGATGATGAGTTTTGATTTTCCCTAATATTTCGAGAAAAATTGCTGTAATTGTTTTCTTTGTAATGCACACTTGAATGATTTGCACTCATACGCATAATTCAATTTTGTCCTTTCATTTTTGAGTATCCAGAATTGTATTGCAGGTTGTAGACAAGTGTGCTGATGAATAACCCATGTTACATGCATCCAGCATCCAGGACCTCCATGAATATTACAGATTCTGATGCCAGTCTGTTTTTCCATTACCTCATATCAGATTTCAGAATACGAATCTAGTTCCAATCAACACTGTGGTTATGGTCACAAGTATGCATGTGCAGCTATTGACGAATTTGTTGCATTAATTGTTGTAAGACTGTGTCCCTTTGGAATGAAGACTCTCAGTTTGTCAGTCGTCCTTGTTCCTTCACTCTTATTTTGAGTGAACTGGACATTTAACCCACCTAATCCGTTGGGTCGGTGGCATAGCGGTTAGGACGCTCGGCGACCATGCACATGGTCCGGAGTTCGATTCCCGGCCGACGTACTCCTTCACCTCGTTAAGCCACAAATAATGCTGGTGAAGAGGAAAGGTTGGGCATGAGGCTAGCAACCCCATCCTGTAAAAATTAACACTGCTACAGAAACTTCAAGCCAAAAGCTTGAATCCCTATGTTCCACTGGGGAACGTGAAGGAAAACGAAAAAATCCGTTGGACACTCGTCACAATATATTTCGGAAATTGCATTTATAATTTTGTGCATCATTCCAATTGTATCGTTTTGTTGATTTATTTTTTTCTGATTAGTTGGATTCGTTGGTTGAGAAGTGATGCGAATCCAATAATTGATGAAATTTCTTCCAATTCCACCTCGATATACCATTATTGTATGGCACTGTGATCAGTAGTTCAGTATCCTCATCCCTGTCATTCTTTATTCCACCCTCCTTTTCTTCTCTTATTTATGTTTTCTTGAGAACATCTTTTTAGGTAGTTGTTGTCGTTGGCCATTTGGTGTTGTTGTAATTCTGAGTATGCTATCTGGAAGACGTTGTATTAACAATCATTTCACCGTCAGTGGATGAGTTGAGTGATGGTAATCAAGGAATCTTAGAGTATGTGCAGTTTTTCTGTACAGCGTGGTTTTTCTGCTGCCATCTGACACTCTCTGTACTGTGCAATCTAACATTTTGAATTTTCTTGAAGTCCTTGTAAGATGTCGTTACTTGCGGAGTTGACCGAGTTTCTTGAAATGAGAGATACTCGCGTTAGCTCTCCACCGTGAATCTCCGGTGTGTTTACTGCTGAGGAGGCGCGTGCGTACAGCCTGCTTTCCAATGGTCCCCGAAACCCAGTCAGTCCGTGAACTAACTTCAAAAGCTCATTTCTGTCTGATCATCATTCATTCCCTGCTTCACTCTCCCTCGCTCTCTGATGTGAAAGCAATCAATGAAATCAATTACTAGAGGCTTCTCAACTCGGTAATCCGGACACATGCATCATCAAGTTGACGTTCTCATTGTTTCATGACGCATTTGGCCAAATCATCTCTCATTGGAGCGAATATATGAAACTACTGCAATATACACTCCTATGGATCTGAAATTTCTAATCGGAGCTCATGAAATCTTGAAAAGTCGCTGAAAACATATTCTTCTCAGACATTCCACGGTTTCCATCAACATGACATTTGTAACCACAATGTCTCCGAATGCACTATCATGAAGTTATCGTACGGACTGCAATAGGATGGCAGTAATTCCATTGCACTCATAATCACCTTTTTCAGCTGGAGGAAGCGACGATGTGTTCACCGTGTTACTGTAGGAGGAGAGCATACATGTTCGAAAAACTACCAACCAGGTGTCACCTTACACATGGGTCATTTGGAACACCACTCAGACTGAGTAACGACATGACATCATTTTATCCAGTCATGAACGTCATTCAATTAATGCAATTATTATTATAATTATTTGAAACGTGAAGAGTGTGCAGCGTTGTGGATTGTTGTGATCTGGCCACAAATGACTACGATTCACAGAGATCATGAGAAAATATCTGTGTATGTATGACACTGTCGAATTCTCTTCTGTTTCGATAAACATGAAGTATTTTAGCCAGAGAAGACGTGCGAACCGGAATAGCGATTACGCGAAACTCTCTAACTTCACTGCATCACGTTGGTGATTTCGCGATGACAGCGTTATGCTCACAGACCTGTTGTGACATTTATCATCTACGAAATACTCATCATCGATTTCAAATCACCACAACATCAGAATTGAATCACCTTCATATATTAACAAACTAATTAATTAATTAGTTAACTTCAGTCTGCGTCTTCTACAATATGCTACACAATACTTCCCTTCACTCACTCCTCTCTTCATTTATCGTACGTTTTTCATTCATGTCGGTCATCCATCTTAACATCAGGCACACAGAACTGCTAGACAGTCAAACAGAGAATGAGAATGTTATCATTAGATCAATACATACGCACGATGCGTGATACACTCTGTGTTTCTTCTCATCAGTAATTAATTCAACACCTTTGTTTTATCGATTCTTTGAGCTCTTATAATGAAGCAGACGAGTTTGTAAATTCTCATTCACTCACTTTAACACCTCATGTGTTCAGTCAATGTGTGTGTGCTTGTGTGCGTCTAATTCCCTTTTCACTCTCATTAGAAATCTGATTCCATTGATGTGAGATCGATAAAACAAAGCTTATCATCTTTTCTATGGTCGGTAGTCATTTGACCTCCAGTCACTGTCGGCTGTCATGTCTGGGTTATGAGACTGGCAGAACATGCCATCTGATAAGATGACTGAACTCAAATCGTACGATATTTGAAATTCGGATGTTGAAATTTGTAATTGTGTTCAATGTTGAAATAATGCGTGAAATACAAATACTACAGCCTTGTTGTCTCTGCTCGCACATTCTATCTTATTATTGTAACTTTGATATAGAAATCCCCAGTAACCATCTTCCTGATCGAATAGGCCCACAAACGTCGAAATGAGTGATCCCGATGGAGTTATTAAATAATTTTCAAGCTGTTTGTGGTATCTGTTACAAAGTCTGTATAAAACGTCTGTAAATCTTTTCAAGAAGAATTTGTAAGCGAAGGGATCATATTGTACTCAAATAGACCTTCGATTTTGTCCGTGAAAACATCATAAGCTGCTCATAATTTTGCTGCAGTTACGTCAACCTTGAGTGATTAGTAATTTTCAGCGGGGCGCTATACACCTCCATTCTATTAGTCATCGTGTGATATCAACTAATTGGAATGCACTAATCGCATATTTTTCTGTCTCAGTGACATGAACACGCATGAGGAACACTTACATAAGGAAGAGATACCTGCATGGATTTCGATTTCTGTTGTCTGTATGCAGATATCTGATGAACTTGTTGGCTTGACTCAACAAACTGAAATGCTAGATACGATTATCCGTGATTTGTAACTTCCGTTTCACTGAGCGACGTCAGCATGAAAAGAAAACGAGTGGCGTGTGATTGTTGGAATATCCACTGCAAACAGCTGTCGACAAATACACAGAAGATGACAACAAATAGGACGAATACGACGATCGATTATTATGAGACAGAGTGTATTTTATACTGAATTTGCAAAACGTCAGGAACTTTAGTCATAAGTAAACAAATCTGATTGTTTGTCGGAGGAAAAACGTTTAAGAAAAAAACGATGAAACTGTGTAATGAGATTGGAAGTCATCCGTTCACGAAGACGAACTCTGCAGCCACTGGCTCAAAATAAATGATTGCGATTGTTATATGATTCCTATCACTCTTGTGCTGAAATACTTTGTCCAGAATGGATTATTAACAAATCAGTCTATTAACACCGCAGCAGACAGCAAATCGTTCAATTATATATGCGCTGGACGGAATGAAGATATTTTAGTTCCTTATTGTAGACACTGATGAATTGCAATATTCTGCAGATAAAACGGAGAAGATTTGTAGCTCAGGTGGATGATTTTGGTGTGGTTGTGTTCTCTGAGCTGGATGGTTTGGCTGCGAAACTTTCATTGCTCTACTGAGCAACATCTTCAGCGCATACTTCGATGCGAAGTGAGCTTTTAGAATTCTCTATGAGTTTATTAGTCATCTCTTCTAGTAACCTTGAACGTGATTGGTTGTTTTCGTGTGACATTTCACCCCCTAGTTTGCTTGTCTCGGTGCTGACTGCTTCTTTTGTCTGAATGTCGTTAGTCATTCCTTCTGCTAACCTTGAACGTGATTAGTTGTTTTCGTGTGACTCCTCTCTTTCTAGTTCACTTGTTTTGGTGTTGACTGTTTCCTTGACCTGAAGTTTGACTTTGTCTTTGTGTGAATTTCTTCGTATGGATTGGTATATTTTGTCAATCTCTATGTTTCTATTGATTGCTGATTCATTTGAATACCAGGCCTCTAGGAATTCTCTGGCATTTATTTTGCAGTTCCCTTTGTCTAAGATTTGAACATTGTCCCAGTCGAATTGGTGCCCGTGGTTGTCTGCATGTGGTGATATGAGGGAGTGTATGTCGTGTCTTTTGACAGCTAGTTTGTGTTCGTGAATGCGAAGACGAAGAGGGCGTCCACTTTGACCAATGTAATGTTTGTCGCAGTCGTTGCAACTTATCTTGTAGATGACGTTAGTTTTGTCTTCTTTTGCCGTTGAGTCCTTTGGTTTACATAGAACTGAGTGTAGTGACTTTGTTGGTTTATGAGCGACATCGATTCCAAAAGGTTTAAATAGTCTTGCAGTGATTTCGGAGATATCTTTTGTATATGGTAGGACGACTTTCTTTGTGTTTTCGCTGGTGGCCTTTGACTTGGTTAGAGAAAATCAAGAGTACCGAAACAACACAATAAAACTCAAAACGCTCTCTCACATACATATACACAAGGCGATTCGAGACTACACAACACAACACAACACGAAACATTGTTCGAAAATCACCAGTCAACATCACTGATCATTCAGAGTTGATAATGTCGCTAACCCCTTCCACCAATTGTGCATTATTCACATCAAAATATTCTCCTCCACCTCTCTGTATCTCTCTCATTACAACACTGGAGACTCCTCGAAAACAGACTTCTTCGCTGCTCCTGAATCATCACTCAAATCATCAAAATTAAGTGAAGAAACACAAGAAGAGATACGTCAAACAATAGTGCCTATAGTTAAACAAAGAAAACGACACACACAATTCAACTCACAAGAACCAAAAGCCCTCAAAAGACTGAAAAACAGGAAAGATATCGTTATAGTACCAGCTGACAAAGGAAGGACTACAGTAATCATGGACAAACAAGAATACACTGCAAAAGCGGAAGAACTACTCAAAGATCAAACAATATACCAACAACTAACAACAAACCCCATCGAAACACTAAACAAACGCATCCAAAGAACCCTAAGCAAACTCACCAAAACGGGTCAGATCACAAAAGAAGATCAATGGCGAATGAAATCCAATGGACCCGTCATACCTCGATTCTACGGCAGACCAAAAATACACAAGCCAAATATACCTCTACGACCAATCGTATCACTCCCAGGAACCCCAACATACAATTTATCCAAAGAACTATACAGAAGACTGAAACACTTGACGAAATCATGTGATCACTCCATCCAATCTGCGACCCAATTTCTAGAGAAAATCAAAGGCATTGAAATAGACAGCCAAGAAATAATGGTATCCTTCGACGTCACGGCATTATATACTTCGATTGGACCTAAACTAG
>OX235272.1:55916386-55955020 GCA_944472155.2 Trichobilharzia szidati
TATACATAAAATATTAATGTTTTCTTCATTTTTGCATACTTTATCTCCCTGCTGAGCGTAGTCTTCTATATACCTCCTGGTTGAGGTCGAACAACCCAACATCCAAACTGAAATGACCATTTATGTAAATTCAAACTCAAATTCCATGAACGATCCGATGCAACCACTTGAAATCGCTGGCTAACATTCTGTACAAGGAGTATTCTTGATCTGAAATAAAGAAGCAACTGGTTTTCAAACAGTTATCAATGTATTACTCAACTTACATGTACAGTCTGCCATGCTGACGCAAATGGCGCAAATGGATAGTTCTAGAATCGACATCGGCCCCATTTGATGCAGTAAAACAATCTAACATGACCTTATCTAATTTTCGTATCCACAATGAAATTTCTTTCCTATTATAAAACTACGATAAGACTGCTGACAAAAATGGAATAAATACATTATTGAATCAAAATAATACATGAATAAACTTTCAGTCTAGGATGCTGTTCACAACAAAGTCTTATAGGAAAATTGACTTCAAGCTTTATTTTTCCCAGATATTTGTATCACATTCATCTGAAGTCTGGGTTTTTTGTTAATGCGAAGACAATATTTCCATATCTCTTTATGTGTTACACAGACAGACTATTTTGCAGACTGTTCTGACTGACTCTAATGTTAGATTGAACAAACAAACTGTAATTTATATAATAACTTATCCATGCCTGTACAATTGGTATGTTCCTGCATAAACAGGAATAAATATATTATATAAAACCACGTCGTTTAGATCCAGCTAAAATGCAAATAGCAAAAGCAGAGTTCAACAGATTATTGGATCTAGGAATAATACGACCGTCAAACAGCCCATGGTCATCACCACTTCATATCGTACCAAAGAAGAACTCAACAGAGATACGACCATGTGGAGATTACCGAGCTTTAAATAAGCAGACGATAGCAGATAGATACCCGATTCCGCACATCCACGATTTTTTCCATAACATGGCAGGTGCTCAGATATTTTCCAAAATTGACCTCGTTCGTGCATACTACCATATACCGGTCGAGCCCAAGGACATCCCCAAAACGGCGGTAACCACTCCTTTTGGCTTATTTGAGTTCGTCCGCCTACCATTTGGCTTGACTAACGCAGCGCAAACATTTCAGAGATTCATTGACCAGGTATTGCACGGCCTCCCATTCACTTACGCTTATATCGATGATATACTGGTTGCAAGTAAATCCCCTGAGGAGCACCAACATCACTTAGAAACACTCTTTAAACGTTTAGCCGAATATGGAATTGTCATTAAACCAAGTAAATGTGAATTCGGTAAGAAAACTATAAAATTTTTGGGACATCAGGTAGACAATCAAGGCATTCGACCAACAGCAGAACAGCTGCAAGTCATAAAAGAATACCCGATTCCAGATTCCTTCAAAAAGTTACGCAGATTTCTTGGTCTCGTCAATTTTTATCGCCATTTCATTCCTCACTGTGCACAGCTGGCCCAACCTCTGACAGATCTACTAAAGGGTCATGCAAAATCGCTGCACATGAGTACTTCAGCAATCGAGGCATTTGAAAAGCTGAAACAAACTCTAAGCTCAGAAACTTTACTAGTACGTCGTGACGTCAACGCTCCTATAGCGATTATGACAGATGCATCAGACGTCGCCGTCGGTGCAGCTCTTCAACAATTTTCTGCTGGGAAATGGCAACCTCTCCCCTTTTTCTCCAAACGTCTAGACGCCACTCAATCCAGATATAGTGCATTCAGTAGGGAATTACTAGCAGTCTATATTGCTGTTAAACATTTTCGTCATATGGTAGAAGGAATACCGTTTACCATCTACACAGACCACAAACCTTTAACCAAGGCCATGAATTCAAAGCACAGCAAGTACTCGCCAAGAGAACTCCGACACCTCAAGTTCATTTCTCAGTTCACTTCAGATATTAGATTCATAAAAGGACATAAAAACGAGGTAGCAGATGCGTTATCCCGCATCCATATAAATACCTTAGAAAAAGACCAGTTTGATCTTGAAAATATGGCTAGACTGCAAACTATGGACGAGGATCTGAAAAGAATAAAAAATAGCACGAGTACCTCCTTACGTTTGCAAGATGTTATGCTTGATGAAGGCCTAACTATTACGTGTGATGTTTCCAAAGGTAAACCGCGCCCTTTTGTCCCACTAGAAATGCGAAGATCAGTTTTTTCCAAAATACATGGCATTTCTCACGCTGGCATCCGAGCAACAGTTAAAGTGATAAGTGACCGATATGTATGGCCGAATATGAATCGGGAGATTAAACAGTGGGCCAGATCATGTTTCGCCTGCCAAAAGTCAAAAGTACAACGACATACAGTTTCGCCTAATGGCCAGTTTCCAGAACCTGATGGTAGTGCGGTGAGTGCTACTTATAATCCGATATAAGTAGTATATCAGGAACGAAGTAACAACATGTTTGGCACACCGAAAAGAGCAATCAAAGAAGAGAACCATGAGAAGAATGTTGCCATATGATGCAGAATCCAAGAAGCTATCGAATGAGACGATATTCGACCAATTCGCCAAGGATGTGGTAAAGATGTGCAAATGGCCGGTTTAGAATATGGTATTCCAAATTTAGCTATGTACCATACGTTTCACCAAATAAACAATCTTTTCAGTCTCCTCAGTCTTGTCTTCTTTACATTTGGTGTCGCTGCCTCTGCCGGGGATGAAGGTGCCGTGGCCGCAGGTGTTCGAGGATGGAGATGTGCGGACGTTCCTAAGGGACTTCGAAGCTGTCGCGGAGCTGGTTGGAGTGCAGGAGCAGAAGGCGAAGCTGGTTGTCTTGGAAACGCTGCTGAGGGGCCGCGCGAAGGCTGCGTACGACAACGCTCGGGAGCTGGAAGGTGAGGCGGCGTGGGACAAGGTCGTCGAGGTGCTCGTGTGCGAGTTCGACAGCCCTGCGGACAGACAAGAGGTGCTGCAGAAGTTCCGGACGCTGAGACTTGGCAAGGATGGGGATCCGTTGGTTCTCGCAGTAACGCTGACGAATCACCTGCGACGCGCGTTACCCACCCTAGACGAAGATTCACGGGAGCAGTTGCTTGCATCTCAGTTCCTCGAATGCGTCCCGACAGATATCGCTCATCAGTTGCAGCTAGTTAACGCAGCTCAGCCAATGGATGTCTATGAAATGGCCAAGGTGACAAGGCAGATAATGACCTCGCATGTTGCTCCAGTGATTTCGGAGGGCCAAGATTCCAAGAAGATCGAAGATCAGATTGAAGAGTTGAAACAACAGGTGGCAGCTATGCAGATAAAGAAAAAAACAAACAACAGATGCTTTGCTTGCGGAGGAACCAGTCACTGGTAGAGAAACTGCCCGAAAAGAAGGCAGAAAAACCTTAAACGATACAGTCTTCCTTCTTTTTCTCGTTCGCGTTTAGAGGTGGTCGGGTTAGTCGAAAGAGGTTCAGTGTACGGGAGATTACGAGTGAACGAAAAAGAAATAGTTTGTTTGATCGACACAGGGGCGGCAGTTTCGTTGATAGGTAGAGAACAGTGTAAGGAAATAAGGCCGTGCACATTAGCAGTTCAGACGGTAGGAGGACATCCGTTGCACATTCTTGGCGTTTCAGACTGCGTTGTAGAGATTGGAGCAGGAAAAATACGATATCCGTTTATTGTAACTTCTGATATAAGAAGAACGATTTTGGGAGCAGACTTTCTCAGAGAAGTAGGAGCTGTAATCGATATGAAGAATAGAAAAGTGGTCACAAAACACGGGCAATTCGCGATACATGAGAATAGTGAAGTCGCTGAGGTGGAAACCACAACCACTGTTCCGCAAGAGGCACCACGTCTAACCACGTTGGTGAATAAATATGCCGGTTTATTCACTAGTGATGGAGACCCATAGGGTTATTGTGATAAGGTAAAGCATAACATCCCAATGAAAGATACGGGGAAGACAGTCTTTTCATCGCGACGAGTTCCGGTTCACCTTGAAGAAGAAGTTAACCGACAAGTCAGAGAAATGTTAAACGATGGAATAATCGAAGAAGCCGACAGCCCGTACAGTTCGCCAATCCTTTTGGTGAAGAAAGCTAACGGGAAATATAGATTTTGTGTCGACTTCAGACAGCTGAATAGCCTCACCGAAGTGAAACAGTGTGCAATGCCTACCGTAACAGAAACTCTTGATCGCCTTCATAAAGCCAAGTTATTCACCGTGTTCGACCTACGATCGGGTTACTGGCAGATCCCAATAGCAGAAAGTGATCGAAGTAAAACAGCTTTCACAGTTGGGCAGAAACAGTACCAGTTTAAACGAATGCCATTTGGATTGGTAGGTGCCCAATTTACATTCAGAAGAATAATGACCTTATTACTGAAGGGTCTGAAGAACGTAGAAGTATATGGAGATGACTTGGTGGTGTATAGTGAGACAGAAAGCGACCATATAGACCACATCGAAGCTATCTTAAAGAGAATTGATGACTTTGGACTGCGGATTAATAAGAACAAGTCCCAAATAGCTAAAAACACCGTTGTCCTCCTGGGTTACAAAGTGGGAAATGGCGAAATACGGCCATTGCCGGAGAAAATCCTGACGGTCAAAACCAGTGAAGTCCCAAATTCAAAGCGAAAGCTGAGACAGTTTTTGGGAAGAGCGGCATTCTACAGCCGATTTGTCAAAAATTTCAATGAGATGGCAAAACCGCTATATACGTTGCTGAGTGACGCGAAATTCATGTGGACGGAAGAGTCACAGCAAACGTTTGAGCAAATTAAAGAGCTGTTAGATGGTCAACAGATGACGTTGAAACTGCCAGCGCCGGGGAAACAGTTCACAGTTTCGACAGACGCCAGTGATTATGGTATAGGTGCTGTTTTAAGACAAACAGATGGGGTTGTTGAATACGCTAGCCGTGTGTTGACACTTGCAGAACAGAAGTATTCTACGGTGGAAAAGGAGTGTTTAGCTATTGTATGGGCACTAGAAAAATGGAGACCATATCTGCTGGGTCGCCGATTCCACATTGAGACCGACCACAAACCTCTTCAGTGGTTGAAAACAGCACGGGATCCACGAGGGAAGTTATCACGATGGATGTTACGCTTACAAGAGTATGACTTCACGATTGGACATATTCCAGGAAAAGAAAATGTAATAGCTGACTATTTGTCGAGATCAGATAATGAGACTGAACTACCAGAAGTAGCGTATGCAGTAAACGCTTTGGAGCAAGATCCCTTACAACTTGTTCGCCACCAGAAGTCGGATCCTACTCTTAAGACAGTCATTCAGATGATACGTGAAGGGAAAGAAATTTAAATGGCAGCAGAGAGTAGAGAGTTAAAGATGCTACTGCAGCAAAAACATAGACTCAAAGTAAACGCTGCCGGCGTCCTAACTTGGAAAGACAGTGATGGTAGCTGGGTTACAGTGATACCAAAAAGCCTTCGTCGTGGGGTCATTCGAGAATGCCACCGACTAGCCCATACAGGAGTTACACGAACATACGACCTAGTGAGCCAAAGTGCATACTGGCCAAACATGAGAGGCGATATTGCAAACTACGTACTCGCTTGCCCACAGTGTCATTTGATGAAGGGTGATCGGTGCATTCGACCACAGCTACAAACGATACCCGTAACGGCGGTTGGTGACTTATGGTCCGTGGACATAATGGGTCCTTTCCCTCAGACAGCAAGTGGAAATCAACACATTTTAATGATGATGGAACACGCCACGCGGTGGGTAAATGCTATAGCGATTCCAGATCAGCGCGCCAAGACCGTAACCGAGGCCGTCATTCGACATATTGTGACGGATCATGGTGTGCCGAAAATGATATTGACAGATCAAGGCCCCTGTTTTGAAAGTGAGGAGTTCAAGACTCGTCTGGAGGCACTGGGTATTAAGAGGATTAGAGCGACTCCGTATCATCCGCAGACAAACGGCTTAACCGAAAGGAACAATCGTACACTCAAGGAGTGGCTAGCTGCGAAAAGAGGCAACTGGGAAACTGACTTACCGTTGGTATTGCTAGCACATCGTGCCACAGTACAAGGGACAACAAAAAAGTCGCCCTTCCAGCTGATGTATGGGAGGAAACCACGCTTACCGGTGCACCATAAGACTTGGCCACAACAACAAAAATGGAACAGTAAGAGATGGACAAATGAGCGGAAACAAGCTATTCAGAATATACAAGAGAAGCGCAAGATAGACATCGAAAATTATGGCAAGAAACAAATCAAAGCTTGGAAGCTGTTTGAATTAGGTGACCAGGTGAAATGTAGAGAACGAAAGTATACTACCGGAAGTGAACCAGGATCAGGAAAGCTTCTGCCGAAGTGGGAGGGACCATATGTGGTCACATCGAGACGCGGTCCAGTGTACACAATAAAGAGAGGAGATAAAGAGAAAAGAGTAAACGTCAGTCTGCTACAAAGATGGAGAGAAGAATGTCAGGACGAGGTACCAGAAGAGCAGCAGGATGAAACGTCTGTGCGGCGATCAAGGCGGTTACAGGAGAGACTTTATAATGAGGGGGCGAGTGTGGTGAGTGCTACTTATAATCCGATATAAGTAGTATATCAGGAACGAAGTAACAACATGTTTGGCACACCGAAAAGAGCAATCAAAGAAGAGAACCATGAGAAGAATGTTGTCATATGATGCAGAATCCAAGAAGCTATCGAATGAGACGATATTCGACCAATTCGCCAAGGATGTGGTAAAGATGTGCAAATGGCCGGTTTAGAATATGGTATTCCAAATTTAGCTATGTACCATACGTTTCACCAAATAAACAATCTTTTCAGTCTCCTCAGTCTTGTCTTCTTTACAGTAGGTTCCAACACATACACATTGACATCGTTGGACCGTTACCACCATCTAATGGCTTTACGTACATTTTAACGTGTATTGACAGATTTACGAGATGGCCAGTAGCTTGTCCCTTACCTGATATTTCTGCTGAAACTGTTGCAAAGAGCATCATACAAAATTGGATTTCCAGCTTCGGAGTGCCCACCATTATTACTACAGACAGAGGTGCCCAATTCGAAAGCCATTTATTCCAACAACTCACAGAACTACTGGGAATCAAACATATACGTACTACTGCATATCATCCTAGTTCAAACGGCTTAGTGGAGAGATTTCATCGTCAACTGAAAGCATCATTGATGGCAGTGAAGGACGATGATAAGTGGAGCGATAAATTACCTCTTGTACTTCTTGGAATACTTTCGACAGTAAAACAAGATATCAAATGTTGTCCAGCAGAATTAGTTTATGGTACTACTTTACGACTACCTGGAGAATATTTCAACCCAGCCACTGAAGTTCCAGCTGACGAAACTACTTTTGTGCAACAACTGAGACAACATATGAGCCTTTTAAGATATCACCCACCGCGACATCAGCTCAACCAAGCATACATGCCTGAAAAACTAGAAAATTGCACGCATGTTTTCATACGACACGACGGTGTAAGGAAACCACTTCAACTACCTTATGACGGACCATTCAAAGTAATAAGCAGAACAAGCAAAATCATCACTGTCGAACGCGGAGGAAAACACGAGATTGTAAGCATCGATCGCGTAAAACCAGCTTTCATGGAAATAGAGGTGACTGAATGTTTACCCAAATCAACATCATCTCAAGATTCAAAATCTGGTGATATTCCGTCTAACAAAACAGAAAGAATCACAAGATCAGGCAGACGAGTACATTGGCCACAAAGATTTGTACAGACAATTTATTTCTAATTCATTTCCATACTACCTTATTACGGTACTATTAACTGCATGTAAGATATAAATCTATTCTGTAACTCCTTACACTAACAACCCCATTATTATTCTAATAATTTTTCTGGTTTTATTGTTACATTTTGCACAACTTTATAAACATTTTGGTTCGTTTCGAAGTTGTTAACATTTTCGCATATATACAGTTATATTATCAAACCTCAAAAACTTAAAATCCTCAATTCGGTTTTCATACCAGAAATTCGTATATATTTCTTCTGTAATTGTAATTTACAATATCATTCCGAATACAGGTAAACTTCATTTACCTGCATTCTACGGAGGGGCTATTGTAGTGACCCGTTTTATTACTCATCATCGCAGTATACTTTCACTATGTAATTGGACTTTGATTTGTTTATCACTCTAAAGATTGCATGTTAACAATTGATACTTTTGTACTCGCTCGGTTTTTGAATTTTGATTGCTGCAATAATACACTATCGTATTCCTTCGCAAGTGCCTTTTGACTTACGTTGTGGATGTCGAGTAATCGCAACGTTAGGACACAATTGTAAACGCGAAGAAGCACTAAGATATACGGGTACGCTAGTTTAGTCAAAATATAGCAGCACAACAAGCTTACCAGGGGGCAAAGACTCGAGTGCACTCCCATCTCTTTCCACTGAGAATTTGCCATCCCCGGAACTCCCTACCGGCAGATGTAGCTACAGCACCGTGTGTGGACAGCTTTAAGAGAAGACTGGACTATCATGCAGTGGCACAAGGACTGCGTCCAAGCGGCCTACTTCCCTAAAATCTCACACACTATTAATGGATAGACATTTAAACTGGTTCTTTTATATCTCTGCATTCTCTCTTTGCTCATACTCCTGATTACACCAACTATTATTGGTGTTATATATGTATATCAGCCTCAGATTTCATAAACTGTCTGTTTTCACTTTTCTTTATTTCATTTTCTGTCTCTTAGTCTGCATAACCTACACTAATTATATCTGTTATTATTATCACTTTTCTTTTGCCGACAACACTGGACGACCAACTGGTGAAAAGATAAACTCCATTCACAGCAGCAACAAAGTCTTAACTCCACATACTACAAACGTCACATAATTAATCTCAGCATCACTCCTTTTAGAGTCAACCGAAGCTACGACAGTCGAGTGACGGGACGAACTACGCCGAAGTTTACAGAAGACCAGGAACCTTTACCTCGCAAACATGCAGCGAACACAAAGAAATCAAATTGGTTTATACTGGCTCGTAAAAACGATACTGGATATTGCATCCATTTACAAACAGAATATTATTACTATAGTACTGAGTAGCCTAATCAAAGAAGTATAAATTTCGGAGATTTAGTCATTTTCAATTGGTTGTAACGCATGGACAAAAGAAGCAGTTGTATAGTATTTGCTTTTTGTAGAAGAGAAGCTGTGATAGATAAATCGTAAGTTGTGCGATTTTTCAAATCTGTCATGGAATGTATGAACGATTAATCTTGAAATTTCACCGATTCTATGGTTGTCCCCTCTCTTCTTCATATATTCAGTGCGCCTAAAATAAGACGTTGTTCACCAGAGGTAAACTAAATTCACCTGCTTTGTATAGATCCACAAGTATTTCGCAATACAGCCGAAGGTGGTCGAGGGAGTACAATCACAAATTTCGCGTGGCAAGATCATCTCCAATTTTTCATTGCGCATGTGGTGGTGATGAAAACTGCAAAGATTGTTACAGTACCATTATCAACTGTGGGAAACCTATTCAGATCTTGTGGATGGAATGATTAGTAGACTTTGTCATAAATATGACGCAGATATAAAAAATCTACAACTGTGATTTGGTGTTACTGAATAGTTATTAACTCTTTTCAGTGTGTATATGTACTCTCTCACATTAAATTATTTTTATTTTGGTTGACTGTTGTCCCGTTGTAAATATATGCATTTATGTCGACTAACTATGTCTCTTTCATTTACTATTTCTAGGACACTGCATTTATGAGGAGAATGGTAGACAACGTAGTGAGATACGTCGAAGTCCTAAACAGTTATTATTTCCTCAATGCGTCAGCAAGCCTCCCGTGAAATGTTTTAGTCACGTCTGATCCGGCTGCGTACAATACTGGTATTCACTAGTATTAATAAGTCGCTGAAAAATGTTTGTAATAGAATAACGAAACATATATACGTACGCAACCTGTATTAGCGGCCTAGGTGCTTCAAGTGCACTATGAAACGTATATCCTATTTATCACAAGAAGTCTATTATTCTTATGTTGCGTATAACACTGCAGTTTCAGAGGAAATCACTAGGTAATGAAGGGATAGGTACATCACTCTTCTTATCATTTCGCATCAGTCGGCTCTTACATGATTACATTAACGCTAAGACTCATGCATTAGTTGGCCACGTCACTTAACTTCAGTGATTATTTTGTCGTCATAAAATACTGCAGCTTATTACATTGGCTTTGTTGGGCATATCACCTATTTACAGTTAACGGCAAAAGCAATTACTGAAAGCAAATAATATTACCTTATCATGCCCGAATTCAATCACATGAAATATGACATGTTTAAAAATTATATTTTTGATTGCACACTAGTTACTGACTAGTGTGCAATCAAAAATATCCAATACAGTCCTACAGGAGGTCAGTCGCGAGCCTGAATAGCTCAGTGGTAACGTCTCTGACTGCAGCACTGGGTGACGCGGGTTCGAATCTCAGAAGGGACATCAGTTCCTTCAAGGTTGCAGATACGCCTTGCTGATGAGTGCCAACTAGCACGAAACCTAGGTCGAAGGCTTCCTGCCGATTGCCTCCAACCATCTAATACCAACAATTCACAGTGCACCGTAATGGCGAGCCACCTAGCATGGTGGCCACATTGCAAACATGACTGATAGAATTCAGTCTGCACCGAAGATAGGACTAGACGCATTACACTAGTTACTGACTAGTGTGCAATCAAAAATATCCAATACAGTCCTACAGGAGGTCAGTCGCGAGCCTGAATAGCTCAGTGGTAACGTCTCTGACTGCAGCACTGGGTGACGCGGGTTCGAATCTCAGAAGGGACATCAGTTCCTTCAAGGTTGCAGATACGCCTTGCTGATGAGTGCCAACTAGCACGAAACCTAGGTCCAAGGCTTCCTGCCGATTGCCTCCAACCATCGAATACCAACAATTCACAGTGCACCGTAATGGCGAGCCACCTAGCATGGTGGCCACATTGCAAACATGACTGATAGAATTCAGTCTGCACCGAAGATAGGACTAGACGCATTACACTAGTTACTGACTAGTGTGCAATCAAAAATATCCAATACAGTCCTACAGGAGGTCAGTCGCGAGCCTGAATAGCTCAGTGGTAACGTCTCTGACTGCAGCACTGGGTGACGCGGGTTCGAGTCTCAGAAGGGACATCAGTTGCTTCAAGGTTGCAGATACGCCTTGCTGATGAGTGCCAACTAGCACGAAACCTAGGTCGAAGGCTTCCTGCCGATTGCCTCCAACCATCTAATACCAACAATTCACAGTGCACCGTAATGGCGAGCCACCTAGCATGGTGGCCACATTGCAAACATGACTGATAGAATTCAGTCTGCACCGAAGATAGGACTAGACGCATTACACTAGTTACTGACTAGTGTGCAATCAAAAATATCCAATACAGTCCTACAGGAGGTCAGTCGCGAGCCTGAATAGCTCAGTGGTAACGTCTCTGACTGCAGCACTGGGTGACGCGGGTTCGAATCTCAGAAGGGACATCAGTTCCTTCAAGGTTGCAGATACGCCTTGCTGATGAGTGCCAACTAGCACGAAACCTAGGTCCAAGGCTTCCTCTGGCCGATTGCCTCCAACCATCGAATACCAACAATTCACAGTGCACCGTAATGGCGAGCCACCTAGCATGGTGGCCACATTGCAAACATGACTGGTAGAATTCAGTCTGCACCGAAGATAGGACTAGACGCATTACACTAGTTACTGACTAGTGTGCAATCAAAAATATCCAATACAGTCCTACAGGAGGTCAGTCGCGAGCCTGAATAGCTCAGTGGTAACGTCTCTGACTGCAGCACTGGGTGACGCGGGTTCGAATCTCAGAAGGGACATCAGTTCCTTCAAGGTTGCAGATACGCCTTGCTGATGAGTGCCAACTAGCACGAAACCTAGGTCGAAGGCTTCCTGCCGATTGCCTCCAACCATCTAATACCAACAATTCACAGTGCACCGTAATGGCGAGCCACCTAGCATGGTGGCCACATTGCAAACATGACTGATAGAATTCAGTCTGCACCGAAGATAGGACTAGACGCATTACACTAGTTACTGACTAGTGTGCAATCAAAAATATCCAATACAGTCCTACAGGAGGTCAGTCGCGAGCCTGAATAGCTCAGTGGTAACGTCTCTGACTGCAGCACTGGGTGACGCGGGTTCGAATCTCAGAAGGGACATCAGTTCCTTCAAGGTTGCAGATACGCCTTGCTGATGAGTGCCAACTAGCACGAAACCTAGGTCCAAGGCTTCCTGCCGATTGCCTCCAACCATCTAATACCAACAATTCACAGTGCACCGTAATGGCGAGCCACCTAGCATGGTGGCCACATTGCAAACATGACTGGTAGAATTCAGTCTGCACCGAAGATAGGACTAGACGCATTACACTAGTTACTGACTAGTGTGCAATCAAAAATATCCAATACAGTCCTACAGGAGGTCAGTCGCGAGCCTGAATAGCTCAGTGGTAACGTCTCTGACTGCAGCACCGTGTGACGCGGGTTCGAGTCTCAGAAGGGACATCAGTTGCTTCAAGGTTGCAGATACGCCTTGCTGATGAGTGCCAACTAGCACGAAACCTAGGTCGAAGGCTTCCTGCCGATTGCCTCCAACCATCTAATATTAAAAATTATAGCTTGATTCCACACATTATTTTGGTGCAAGTATGGAATTTTCAGCATGTGATATCGGTAGCCCAAATTTAGCAGGCCGACCATAGATATCAGGTGTGCGTCGGCGGGGGATCGAACCTCGGTCCTTGTGCATGGTCAGCAAGAGTCCTAACCACTGTGCCACACACATACTACGTCTTCTGAACTGGAATCATTTTTCAACTCGAAAAACAGTAAGTATCATTAACGTACGACTAGAGTGCAAACTTTAAAAGAATATTTATTTCGAAAAATACATTCACAATACCTCGAATGCTTCATCATTTATGAACATATCCTCCCCTCTAATTTTATTGGAACGGCCAAATATACCTAGTGATTACGGAAGTGAGGACAATAATGTTATGATGCTAGATCTTTTGTCACGAGGTCACTGCTTAACTACTGACCAGTGCCCACTTAACTGGTAAAGCAGAACACGAGAGAATCAGCGGTAAAACCACGTTCATTTATTATGACAAAAGTGACTGTATTTATACAGAAAATAAGGTAGACTGGAAATCAACCAATGCGGTTGAGAGTTGGAATTGTGCAAGCGTCCAATCAGAAACAGGAACAACTCCATGTCAATGACTTGTTAATAACGCGATAATAACTTGACTGAGAGATGATAATGACCTGATAATTGCATGTGTTTTGCCTCTTCCTAACACTTCCCCTTTTTAAGATTGGGCTACCGGTAGCTTTGTATCGCGGAATCACTTGTAGGTACTTTGGGGGTCTTGGTTGTCGTTGTGATCTCCTCGGCTGCTGGGACACTTTGCCTTTGTTTCGACTATTTTGGCCATGTGACTTTTTCGGATCCTTCGTATCTATCAAAAGCTCAAATTGTACGTCGGCGGACTTGGAATCGTTCAACTGTTTACCAACTAGTCTATTTCTTATTTGATTGGCATGCCTGACCCAAATAAGGTCTCCAACCTTGACCTTATAAATGACTTGGCCTTTTCTTCCAACGATCACTCCAGAAACCCATGGGCGATCTCTCCGTATGCAATCACGTACCAGTACCGACTGACCAACCATCAAATTTCTTTGCTTGGTGCCACGACGTCTATTGAACCAAAATCCACTATTTCAACCACATTTGCTCCGTCTTGATTGGATCGGGATAATTGCATCCAAAGTAGTACGTAATCTTCTTCCAAACATAACTTCTGCGGGAGATGCTTGATTTGGGCATGATGGGTTGGTTGTGGTTCAATAAATGAAGACGAAATTGTGCAATACATCCTCTATCGATCCCTCCCCGTTTGACTTCCGAAGTGCGCGCTTGAGTGTATCAACAAAACGCTCTGCTGTCCATTTGACTGAGGATGGTAAGGCGGGCTACGAATATGCTGAACACCTAGCCGCTCACAAAACTGTTTGAATTGTTCAGCTGTAAACTTAGGTTCGTTATCGGAAACGATGATCTCTGGAACACCAAATCTGCTGCTGAGCCAACTTGTTTAATGTTATCGTCACTGTGGTATTTTGCATAATGAAAACCTCCAGCCACTTGGAATACGCGTCGATTACCACGAGAAACTGTTTGCCATTGATTGGGCCGGCAAAATCTATGTGGATTCTTGACCACAGTTTTCCTGGGTTGGGCCACGGCTGTAGGTCTGTCTTGACAGGCATTTTCAAAGCCTGTGCACAGCGAGAACATGAGCGAACCATCACTTCTAATTCACGATCGATATTTGGCTAGTAGATGTAACAGCGTGCCAACGATTTCATACGGCTAATACCAGGATGCGTTAAATGTATTTGACTCATGACTTTTTGTTGGAGTCTTCGAGGCACGACCACACGTTCGCCAAACATAATGCAGTCATTGACCAGAGACAACGAATGTCGTCGTTGATAGAACTGTTTTAAATCTGGACAATCAATACGCGAGGGCCAACTGACTGTAATGTCGGGTCACGCTGCGTCTCTCGTTGAGCCATATCTGCTGAGACAGGTAAAGTGTTTATTGCCGTCATCAATACGTGGCACACGTCTTCATCGACGGAAACGCCGGCGATCACAGCATCCTCCTTTGCGGGCTTGTTATAGCTGAGTAAACGCGAGAGGCCATCTACATTCCCGAAATCTTTTGTAGGTTTGTACTTGATCTGAAAGTCGTATCCTAGTAGAATAGTCACCCATCGTTGGAGTCAATCGGCTGTATAGACTGGAATACCCTTCTTGGAGCAAAAAATCGATAATAGTGGTTTGTGATCAGTGAAAAGTGTGAACTTTCGGCCAAGCAGCATTTTGTGGAACTTTTGAATCCCAAACACGAGTGCTAATCCTTCCTTTTCGACCTGACTGTAATTCTGCTCTACCTTTATTTATAATTATTTGTGTGTGTGTGTGTACATGAGGTTTGTCAACTTTATTTAATTGATCAGGTAATACAAGAATGATCTAATATAGAAACAAGGTTAATCAGACAGCAACTAAAGTAAGATTGAGTTAGTAAGTTAGATGACTTAATATAATTGACTAAAATGTTTCAACTTAGTTCAGGGTAGCAACAGAGGTAATTACAGTTTGAGACTAAGTAGAAATGGGGTAGAGAATAATGCCATTTAAATTAGAATTGAAATTGGGCAAATAAGTTAGATGACGTAACATAAATGACTAAAAATTGAGCGTTGTTCAAGTCAGTAACAGTGGTAGTGAGGTGTAGAAATTAAATGGGGTGGGGGTAGAGAACAAGAAAGTTGAAAATGTAAAATATTACGATTGAGAAAACAAAATGATACTAATGAAGAGACAGAAAAAAAAGATTAGGTAGAATTTACTTGTCGGGTAATAAGATAGATTACGTCCATTGCAAGTGTAGTGATTGAACGAACTTCTTCTGTATGCAGAGTTCAGGGCTTAGCAAGTGAATCACCATTGCTTCTGCAGTTTGAAGAAGTCTGATTCGCGCATCTTTGGGGAGACTACTTCTTACTTTGTAGATGACTTCGAAGTTTGTTTGCGGTGTAGCTTGGTGTTCGGATTCTATCAGATGTTCTAAGATGGAGCTGCGGGGGTATCAATTTTCTCCTCTGTATAACCATGTTGGTAAGTGTTCGGTGATACGTTTGGAAATCGAACGCTGGTTACGGCCGACATACCTGGCTCCACACGAGCAGGTGAACTGATAAATGCACATTGATGAGGCCAGCAGTGGTAGCTTATCCTTCACGTTCACATGAATCATAGGTTTTGTGAAGAAGGTTAGTCATAGTTCAGCTGCGAAGAAGGTCTTTTTAAGTGATAGCGGCAGTCAATTTTTTAGTGTTTCCGCAGATATATCTCCACTGAATTGAAGATTCATGTAGCGTAGTTTTCCCGGGACGCTAAGCATGGGCAGCTTTTGTGGTCTAGGATTCATAGATTTTGCAATAAATCTTTCTGGTTAACAATTCTCGACGAGGATTCTCTTGAGATTGTCCACTCCATCTTCTATGGTGTCCAGGGTGCAAATTCTGCGAACTCTGTAGCTAAGTGAACGGGTCAGGTTTCGTTTGGTGTATAGGGGTCAAACCAGAAATAAACTTCAAAGTTATCTACAGAATACAAGGCAATCTTGCTAAAAGTGTACGGATCAAACTTCTCCACATCGCAGAAGCAATGGCAATTCATCTGCTAAATCCTGAACTTTGCATACAAAAGAAATTCGTTCATTCATTAAATCTACAATGGATGTAATCTTTCTTAATTTCAGTCTTACTAATTGTATTATTTGTCCCTTGCATTTTATTATTTCACATCTTTACTTATATTATTCTACCCACCTCTTGCAATTTCTACCCTCATTAACAATGTTACTAACTTGACCCACGTCCAATTTCTAGTCAACTGAGTTACTAGATTAATTTCAACTGTATAGGGGTACCCAACTGTGAAAGTTAGTAAGCTGTCCGTTCCACGTCGACTTTCTGTGGATAGACCTTTTCAGTGTTCCATCCTGTTCTCGTCTTGTTAGTTGGACATCAAGAAAGGATATTTTGGAGTTGGACTCTTTCTCCAGCGTGAACTGAATTGCGGGGTGGTAGTTGTTAAACGGTTTCAAGATATCATCTAGATTTTCTTTATTGTTGACGATAATGAAAGTGTCGTCAACGTATCTCTTATAGATTTCGAAGGTATCGACTATATTTAATACTTATTTTAATATTTTAATATTTAAGTAGCATAATAATGGATGGTTGTATTTATTTTACTTCTCGATTAATTCCTAAGTAATACTCGGCTTAGGAGTATATCTTCATGCATCCTTCTTCTTTAATTTCTCTATCCAAGAATGTCTACAGTGACTTTGTTTTTGATGATGATAAATTAGCAGTGAACTTAACAACGTATTCCCCCACAGATGTGAAATTTCACCAAGCCATGCATGACAAGTTAAAACATGTATAGTTGTCTAAGGAAGTTGTGAGAATATTTGAATCAGGTTCGGATCTACCAAATATTCTGCGAACAAGAGTAAAGTAATTCTGTAAGATAAACAGGTCACGTAGCAACCTGTCTGCTTTCATTGGGTCTGCTATACAAAATTTAGTAACCTGACATATTTCAGGTATTGCATTTCATTAATGAGGGATGCATTTAAAAAGTATATTTTGCGACGAAAACTTTCCACCGTCTTGTTGCATGCAAGCAAGTATGGGCTGGTGAATCAGAGGGGAAAACTGACTATGCAGCCTAATAACATTCTTTTATGGTTAGTTGATTTTTAATCTACTGATTATTTGTGTATCACAGAGTCTTGACTGCAGTACTTTATTTCTGATAGAAGTGTGTTGGAGACATTTCAAATGTCACTGGTATGTTACAGGATTTCATCATGAGGTGGCATTAGTTAGAGAACCATTGGAAAACCCACCTGGGAGTACTGGACAGCTGCTTCGTTCTAGTTTGGGACTCCTCATCAGTGCGCACCCTCCGGGATTCGAGCCCAGGACCTTCTGATTACAAGGCGATCTCGTATACCATTAAGCCACTAGGACCCGATCCAATGGTCCATGAATTCTAACTTCTGCCAATTCACGACATAGCGCGACCCCTAGCCAATGTCTTCGGGGAGTATTTGTCCTCACACCCAACCTGCTGCACCTTACTGGTCACGACTTCTCACTAGAACCCCAGGTAACTACCTACCTGAATAGGACAAGTCGCTAGTGAGCATCTCCCTGATATTCAGATGTTGGTTTGTAGGGATTTGATTGGTTACAGGATTTCATGATGAGGTGACATTAGTTCGAGAACTAGGGCGAAATAGCTGTCCAGTACTCCCAGGTTTTCCAATGGTTCTCTAACTAATGTCACCTCATGATGAAATCCTGTAACCAATCAAATCCCTACAAACCAACACTTGAATGTCACTGATATATTTAACATTTTTTATGTGAACAGACGTTTCTTCAGTTAACTGTCAACTGAATGGTTGTTTACCCTAGTGTTATCTGTATGCTAGTGATTTTATGAATGAAGAATCCAATGTTGTTTTTTTTTCATTTCTCCCCTATACTTTTACGCTGTGCAAAAACTAGTGGCAAGTGAAAAATCTTCACATTGCAACTTGATGAAAGCAAAAGACCCACTTATAGCAATGGGAATAGTAAGCTTTGTTCATTCGGGCTTCAGCTGTGTGTTACTAGCAAACTGAGATGAGATAATTAACTGCTGCATTGATTTATTTGATTGATACCTTACTGGTGTACTACAGATGATTCCGGCCATTATACTACAGTACATCCACGTTTTCACGTTCTACTATATGCTAGTGTCGTACACAGTCAAAGATGAACAACACTGTATTAAGCAGCACAAGCAAAAACTTGAAAAGATTTACTGTTAGCGAAATCGAAATTCGAAAGACGCGAAAACAAACAAAAAGTGTATAACCGCGTAAAAATACATATGTAACAAAGAAAAACAATGTTCAGTGAAACAATG
Organism: Trichobilharzia szidati; assembly: GCA_944472155.2. Taxonomy (NCBI): domain Eukaryota; kingdom Metazoa; phylum Platyhelminthes; class Trematoda; order Strigeidida; family Schistosomatidae; genus Trichobilharzia; species Trichobilharzia szidati. The sequence continues at coordinate 55,935,068 of OX235272.1, forward strand.
GCAAATATTCCACAAGCAAATGTAAACTTAGTTTCTGTAAGCGTATAACATGCATACATGAATTAGTTTAATAAGCGTGCAGTTAGGCTTAATATAGCGGTGCTACAACCTCATGCATAGAAGCAGCTACAAAAAGAATGAAAGGATTTGAAAATTCACTTTAAATACACTGACTTCCCAATTTATTATGCAAAATCCAACTTCTTCTCATTACCCTGCAAATACAACAATGTAGCAGTGAGAAGAGACAGTCTCATTCCCTTTTCAAACACATCATGACAAGTAAAGAAAGTAACTACTGTGACTTCTTTTGTGGCGGACCTTAGACTTAGCTAGCTCAATATCCCGGATTCGAATATAAATAAAAAATACAAAATCCGTACAGTTACTGGGAGAATATATTAAAATTTGTTACTTGGGTCATTACAAAATCCACAATTAACTTAACAGACTCCAGAGTATTGTAAGAAGACTGCTCCAATCTTAATTCTCCAATGTCGATATTGCCAGAGGTCGACCAAGGTAACGTAGGGAGGAATTACGGTGTCCCTGCGAAATTTTGCAATAGAAGATAGGTAATTAGAATTGGCCGATGGCAGTTGAGATGGTGGAGAAGACGGAGAGTTGTAGGCAGAACTATATTTTCATTCAAAACACGAGGTTAAGTACAAAGTACAGAGATTCTGGTTAAAACAAAGTAATCTACAATATGTTCATTTCTCACATAGTAGTAAAAGTTGGATAAGTTTATTTTTGAGGACTCCACACTTTTGACAATCACGTTTCGATAGCCTGTTTGTAAGTGATCAGACAAAATGATTAGACTCAAAGGTTTGTCACTCATTTTATCGCATGACCTACATCTTATAACATCGGATAGGTGTTCTAGGTCAGTCGTTTTTCTTCTTGTTAACAGAGAAGAAATCAATAAGTATGTGCACAGGTTGAATTCTGAATTGTTTTGTTTGGTGAAGAAAACGGAATCACGTTCTAGTTCATCAAATCCTTATTTATTGACTTGACAAATATTCTAATATGTTCTGAGATAAAATAACATAGACGTATGTTTCTTTTAGTAAATTAAGTTTAACAGAAAATGGCGCATTGAGATTTATCAATTATGAAATAGTACATAGAGATTTAGAGTTCAGGTAGATGATTTTGATATGATTGTGTATTCTGATGTGTGTGATTTGATTACGAAGCTTAATTTGTTCTTGTAGAAGTTTTTGATGTCTTCTGTTGTTTCATGATATATCTGACGTTGGTCGTATGCAGTATTGCAGTGTAAGTGTTCTCCACATCTAACACCATTCATCTTCTCTGTTTCTAACTTGTCGAAAAATATACAACGAATTGCAGTATCTGAGATTGTATGCTTCATCTCAAATGGTCGTTATCATGAAGAAGAGGACAAGGGGAAACGATTCCGGGTGAAGTCAGGGACAAATATATTGAGCAGAGATTCCATAGTCATTCATTTTTATGGTTTTTAAAATTAATTTACAGACATAGTAGGTGCAGTGATACCGCTTAAGTTATCACTGACATTATACAGCATCTTCCACTACCGGTGTAGATATCGTGGCCAACTCTGAGGTAAATATTATAGTTTAATGTTGTAGTATGCAGTAGCATGCTGTAAATGCTCATTGAGTTTAAAACGTTAGATATCATGCGTCAGTAGTACACTTCAGTAGTTTCAGTGGCTAAGACTGAAGATCGGGTCAGAAATAGACGATTATTGTCTGTTAGCTAATATACGAAGCTTACTTCTATGTCCTTATGTGTTCTTCAGCGTCAGATGAGACTTAGCTTTTTATTCCTGTATTTATGTGTTCATAGGTTGATTGTCAAAAGTACACAGGTTGTACTGACACCATTATATTGAACATAAACAGCCACATGATATTGCTATTATACTCAGGTCGCTTTATCCCATCCTGCTGAAGTCACCGTTGAAATTGTAGAAGAAGAACGGCTATAGAGATGATAATAAGAATTAGGTTACCGACAGAAGGTAAATCTTTATACAGCACTTTTTAGATTTCATATCCGTCAAAATCATGACTGAATTACAATATTTTATTTTATTAACATCAGTCGATAATTTTCGCGCTATCGGTCAACCCGTCTTACCTGAAGTAATAGATAACATTAGCAGTTGAGCAGACTGAATTCCGTTAATTATGGAAATATAAGGTGAACTGGTGACATTATCTATCACAGACTGTAAAATCAAACCAACCAATGATGACAGCCTAAAGATTACAATTAGTTGGGAATCAGCTGTCTTTCTCTCTCCCCCTGAGAGATTCTCAGATGTGACAAACTACGTCATCTCTCACGTAGACGTGATATCCGGCTGTCAATCAGTAAAGGTGTGTACTGCACGCCAGTTTGCTCTGTCCTTTCTTACCACTGTGAGACATGGCCACTGAAAGTGGATGACTTGAGGAGACTACCTGTTTTTAACCACAGGTGTGTGCACACTATATCTCTTTTTAATTGGTACCATATGCTGAGTAATATTGAGGTTAGGCGTAGATTGTTAGATAAGAAATGAGAGTTCATCAACGAGATTATGAAGCTACATCGTGTAAGATGCCTACCACACATGTTACACATACTGAGCCACCACCTTCCTCGGAGAGAAAGTCTATTTGACATTTGATTAGGTTGGAAGACAATTGAGAGCGTTCAGACCAAACAATACACCAATCCACGAAGTCTCTGAATATTGATTGAATCCACACAGGGAAGTGTAGACTATCTGATTGAGATCATCTAGCTACTAAGAAACAGTGGCTTCAGACTGTTGGTGATATAACTGAAAATCGTTCTTAAAGGTGCAGGTGCATTCACTCTCAATAATTTCTTAGATTATTAAATCGTCATGCTTTCCCACATTGCTACTCTTTCATTCGTACATTTCTGCTCATTATATTTCCTTTCACTTGTTCCATTTGATAACTCCATGTGCCATATAGAGTGCATAAACACTAACTTCCGCACTTCTATGTGTAGTTCCGTAATGAATCCTAGTCAATCACTTTCGGGATTTTCAAGTGCGTTGACAAGTCACTGTTAATAGGGTGTTAAGGTGAAGTCTAACAAATGGAATAAGTATTACGACAACATTTGCTTGTTACTATGTGAAGTGTTGTAAAGACATCACTGTCAGGAGAGATATTCAAAATGTCATTGGAAGCAGAAAGTGATGCTGACACGGAAGACATATCACGCACAATTAGAGGAAATCTCACCAGATTTGTTATTCAAGTTAGTGGAAATTTGGGTATTCCATGAGAAATAAGGCTAAGCCGACTCAATAATCTGAAAAACATGAAATAAATCAGGCTGAAACCACACCTAACTACGTGTGTGAAGCATTAAGACCATTACACAATATCATCCACTAATTGAAGATTAGCTAACAGAGAGATTATGAATTAAGGTCATATGCTGCTTCGATTTTCGTCCTTAGACTATTCAAGTTAAATTATATCGATGGTGCGACTACCCACATAATTAGTAATTCATTTCGAAATCAATTAACAAACAGTCAGGAAAATATTCACTATAGACTAATCTGCGTTAAATTTACGGCCACACCTTTATTTTTGATGATTGCGATGATAACTAGATATCTATGGATAGTTTATAGGGGGAATAGATCTAGTATGGGATAGATTTCATTGGATGGTTAAGTCATTGGAAGTATTCATTTAGATAACAAACAGATCTATAGTAGTTTTCATTTTTAGAATGGGAAATGAAGGCGAATCAACCTTGAACTCCATCAGTCGATAAGAGATAACTACTTAAAAACGAAATGGAAAATAGTTGACGAAGTGCCAACTTGTGCAGAATATCTCAAATGGTTCTCCAGTAACACTGAGAGTCTAGTTACTCAGTATTATTTTTTTATTCCTTTACGTTCCCAGTGGAACATAGGGCTTTAAGCTAGAGGCTTGAAGTTTCGGTAGCAGTGGTGATTATTTCTACAGGATGGGGTTGCTAGCCTCATGCCTAACCTTCCCTCTTTACCAGGCTTAGTACTGGTTTAGCGAGGTAAAGGAGTGCGTCTGTGGCCGGGGATCGAATCCTGGGCCACCTGCGTGGATGGCGAGCATTCTACCACTGTGCCTTCAGAGCATTAGTTACTCAGTCTCAGATGTTTTGAGAATTCTGGTGATACGTAGCCTGACTACTGTTGTATAATGCAAGGACCACTCTTGGTACCAAGTAAGTAAGCAAATTAAAATAAACAGATGAAGTGGGAAGCATGCGTGGTGCACACAGCCTCCTACTACATAACGTAACGAATCATGTTGATTGTATTTCGAAGATATTGATCAATGTTATCTAATCAATACGCGATACCAGCAAATGTAGATATTAGATGGTAGTAAGAGTTGCTCTCACGTGTTGGTTTCTACAAGATGATCTGACAACAACTTTACCGAATACATGATTTGTTACTCTGTAACTACTTTTGCTGAATGGGAGAAATTGTATTTATGGCATATTCTCTGCATAATCCTCTGTAATGAAGTATAGTTCTACTGGGATAGAATTTGTTTCAGAACCATCAATTTCTTAGATATAATCATTCTCTTAATTAACAGTGAAACGAAATATATTTTATTGCTAAACGGATGAAGTAACACGTAATCCACTTTAAATTAAGTAAATAAATTATTGCACATTAAAGGATCTAGTAAAACAACTGCCTGAACATATTTCATCCAGACACTACTTCATTCAGAGTTACAAAAATTAAGTGGACTGAAAACACAGTCAGTTGTGTGACAAGAATTTTGAAAAGATTAGAGAGTGAAATACTGAGTGCTAATTGATTTTACTAGCCTTAAAATACGCTTCAAAACGTCATGAAATGGAAAATATAAAGCGGTAATTCCAAGGATTCCAATTCTACTTGAAAGTGGTAACATGTATATATTCTCATAAACCATTGACAAATTAAGAATTGTTGTATGTGCTGAAATGTGGGAAAATGAAAAACACAGACACGTTCATTTATTCCACCACTATACTCATTTTAAGAGACACTTCACTTGAGGATTCTTCATGATACTTCAAGAGATTTGTTGTGTCCTTGATATTTTGTGTTACACCAGCTGTAATCAATAAAATCAACTCAAGTACCCACTTATTCAATCCATAAAAAATCACTCAAATACTTATGAAAAAATAAGAATGAGAAATGGCTCAGTTATTTAGAAATATGCTCCTACTCACCATGCCACAAACTAGCTCAAGGGCTAGCTGATTCATTGAAGCCAATTCAACAGAAATTTGCAAATCATAGCTTGGATGATACCTTCCAATTTTCTAAAGTCGACCATGTTGATATATCAAATAAACTAGTGGTGTCATAAGACGTGACTGCCTTATTTACAAATGTACCAGTGATGGAAACAATAGACATCATTTGTAAACAAACAGATCTATTACCATTACCGGAAACACAGATGAAGCGCCTACTAATTCTTTGCACAAAAGACATCCAATTCAAATTCAACAACCAATTCTACCTACAAATTGACGGGGTCGCCATGGGTTCACCTCTAGGACCTATTCTAGCCGACATCTTCATGAGTTATCTCGAACAGACGTATGACTGAGTGGCGCTATCAATGAAACAACATACCATCGTCGATATGTCGATGATACGTTTGTTGTTTGTAACGACATGAGTCAAGCACCCATATTATTTGACCGCCTTAATGAGATCCACCCAAACATTAAATTCACCACGGAATATGAACACAACGACGAGTTCAATTTCCTGGTCCTAAATGTAAAAAGAAGAAACGATGGAACGGTTGAAAAGTCCGTCTACAGAAAAGAAACCTGGACTGGAAAAAAATCTTCCCTTCAACACCTTCTGCTCTCTAAGTTAAAAGCGGTGATTAGTAAGGACACTGTACAACAGAGCCAGGAAGTTATGTTCGCCTAACAAGGTAGAAGAAGAATTAAGCTTTGTTGAAAAATGCCTTAGGGAAAACGGGTATCCAAATGGATTTATCCTAAAGTACAGAAAAGAAAAAGATGAGAAAGCGGAGTATCCAACAGTTGAAAAGAAGAAAGTGTTCATTTCCCTCCCATACAAAGGAGAAGCAGTATCACAAAAGATTGACAAGAGGATGAAAGGAGCAATAAAGAGATACTTCCCTGCAGCTAAGCTGGTGACACTATACAGCACTACATGCTCTATATGCCAATCGAAACTGGATAAGTACCCTGCTGATGTCACCTCCAACTGCATTTATAAATTTACGTGCACTTGAGGCAGCAAGTACATTGGAAGGACAGAAAGAAGGCCTTCTGTCCGGTTTTCAAAGCATATTCCAAGAAACTTATGCTTAAAAGGAAGCAGATATTTACAAAGTGCAATTACCAGACACCCATCATTTTGTCGAGATTTCCAAATCCTTCAAAATATTAAACATACAAAGGACAACGAATCTACTACGATTTCCTGAAGCAATTGCAATCAAACGTCTCAGACCAAACTTATGCACACAGAAAGAGAGTGTAGTCAATCTCTCACTCCCTTGGTAACCATATCACTTTCATTACACTGATTAGTCATGCACACTAGTGACCTCAGCTCACTAAGCAAGTTTTCAATTTGATGAACTTTAACCTTCTTGAGTTGACATGTTGACATACAAGCTAACACTGTTTATCAGATTTTTCTGTTTTCATAGTTTGATAACATATAAATTGATGGTAACTTAAACTAACAATTGTAATACTTATATTCCGGGTGCGTTCATCTAATAATGTTTTCTCTATTACCTTTCAAACACTGAAGCATGAAATGTCATTATTTATAACCATTGTAATTTCAGGTAGATTGCAGCTGATGAGAACCTGTGAAGTAGAATGATATCATTAAAAAAACAACTGCAAATCTGGTCTTTCTTTCTTTCTCTACCAAAATTTATCAAGGGAACCAAATGTATGAAATTTGTAATTGTATTTCCCAATGACCAAATCCCCGTAAACCAAACAACAATACAGACAGGGCAGAATTTAGGAATTTGTATTTGGCAGAATTAATTGTAAATTATACTATAAATATTAACAAACAACAGCATGTTTTTAAACAATGGAGTAATAGAAATTGTCAGTCAACACAGTTTATCTTTGACCCTTGAACATTGACCGTAATCATCATTCATGAAATAATATCCCACATTTTATAAGTGACACACCAACAACATTTACGCATTTTCAATGACAATGACAATAGGAACACAGAATGACTCATTCTATTTCATCAATTATTCCCCTTCAAAATGCCCTCAACACAAGATTATTTTATTTATTGTTTGATGAACTTTAACCCAAATAGCACTCATACATGTACCAAATCAATTGTTTAGAAGTCAAAGTATAAGGTTTTCAATAAGTGTGATGTCATACCGACATTTTTTTATAGCCACTAAATTATTGCCTCTTGTATCAAACCAACACCACTTTTTCAGAAACTCCATGCATTAATTCCCCTTGATGAATTTGAATGAAGCAAGAACAACAGTGGTTTGTGCAGAATAATATGGTACCATCATTGTTTATTTCGTTGGCTTCTCATCAGCTAATTACAGCCTAAATAAATAATTAAGTTTATGTACAGAAAAGTTTTGGCACATCTATTCAGATTATTCAACGACGCACATACAAATATTGAATTTACTATGGAACATGAAAATGATGGAAAGTTCAATTTCCTTGACATCACCATGTAACGCCTAGAAGATGGTAGTCTCCAGAGGTAAGCTGACATGGAATGGACAATATTTACATTCTAGTAGTTTTTGTCCAAGTAGCTATAAACGAGTACTAGTCAAGACTCCGTACTATAGAGCGAAAGGAATATGCTCTGTAGATAAACTGGAGGAAGAATTGACGATTCTCGAAAAGGTGTTGAAAAACAACGGTTATCCTCAAAGATTCATTAACAAATATGGAAGATGTGAAGGCACAAACAGCAAACAAATCACAGTTGAAAAAAGCCTGTCTTCATTCAACTGGATTTTAAGGGTGAAAATACTGCTGCCATGGTCAACAGAAGACTGAGTACGTCACTAACCAGAACCTGTCTTGCAGCTAAGTTATTATTATTATATTATTATTTCCTTTAGTTCCTAGAGGAACAGCTAAGTTGGTTCCCGTTAATCGGACAACATGCTCTTTGGTGCAGTCAAAAGTCGGTAGATACCCTTTTCATGTTAACTCTAACTGTGTATACAAATTTACGTGTATCTGTGGGAGCTGTTACATTGGGAGAACAGAAAGAAGGGCACACCTCCGATTTTCTGAACATGCACCGAAAAGCCCACGTCTCAAGGGAACAAACTCTTCTAATAGTGTTATTACCAGACATCTTGATGTGGGTCATAAGGTGGAAATAGAGAAATCCTTTAAAATTATCATTAGACAAACGAGCTCGATTCTCCTCAAGTTTACCGAAGCAATTTCTATCAAACGCTTGAAACCAGATTTATGTGTTCAGAAATAAGCAGTTATTAGTCTTTCCTTGCCCTGGTAACTTGACGCCTTTATTTTTTTATTTGATTACGTAATCTTTGGCTTTAACCTCACTCCTTTGATATCGGTCGGTCGGTCGGTCGGTTTTCGACATAGAACTTTGCACATACATGTGGCAGTTCAAGTCGCCACATTCCCTCCGTGTAGCACACAAAGCAAGAGAAGAAAGTAGAAGAAATGCATAATATAGACAGTAAACAGAGGTGTGAGACAAAAGGTATAGTAATAACGAAGAACAAAACAGTTTAATTGGAAACCATAAGTCACAAGGAGTGGATGCATTTGCACTAGCAATTAAGAACGATTTTGAGTCATGTCACCAATTGTTTCCAACCATTTATTTTACTGTCCCGAGGACCCCAACCAGGAAGCCTACACCTTCCTACGTGGCTTAAACTAACTGTTGTGGATTTCATTGACTGGTGCCATGTTTTCGTTTGACCGCCGCTAGCTCTTTTCCAGCCTGGCCCTATATCAGCTAACATTGCCCATTGTCGAGGAAGGCGATGACTAGACATACGTAGAACATGTCCTAACCATCTCAGTCGATGTAATTTCACAGTCTCGTCGACTGATTTCCCCTCCTCACCTAGCACTCGACGCCTAACCTCAATACTGCTCACCTTATTATACCACTTCACGCGGGAGATAGAACGCAGACACCTATGATCGAAGACAGCTGATCTTTTCACGTCTTCTGCTCTCAATGGCCACGTCTCACAGCCATAAAGGAGGACGGAGCGGACTGTTGAGCAGTACACACGCCCTTTCGTCGATAGTCGGATATCGCGTCTACGCCAGAGACGGCGTAAACTGGCATATGCGAACCTAGCCCCCTGTATTCGTGCTGAGATTTCGTCGGAGATCAACCCGTTAGGGCTGATGGTACTTCCCAAGTAAGTGAAGCGGTCAACGTGCTCTACCACTTCACTTCCTATTTCTAATCTAGGAGTCGGTGTAGTCCAATCCTGTAACATCATCTTGCATTTTACAGGGGCGAATCTCCTTTGATATAGTGTAATTTTGCTTGTCCCTTGTATCTATGATTTGAGTTGAACTCAGTACATTGTTACCTAATTTATTAGTCACTCATCATCTTACGCATCTCTCGTCTTTATTACGCAACTCCTTTACCATTGTATGCATACATTTATTTTGTTTAAACTTGAACTGCCTGTGTAAAAATTATATAAGCGCAATTTTCTGAGCACTGTTCACTAATTCTGGAACCTTCGGTCAACTTACATCAAGCGAAATTTGCAAGTATGTTAAAACTTTTCTGTACATAAACTTAATAATTTATTTAGGCTGTAAGTAGCTGATGAGAAGCCAACGAAATAAACAATGATGGTACCATATCATTCTGCACAAACCACTGATGTTCTTGCTTCATTCAAACACCATTTTTCAAGAATGTTTTATTGGACTTCTCCCCTAATTTTAGCATCGTAGCCCATTACTATAGTGGTTTAGTGACAAATTGTACTTTTTGCATGCTTCTTAAATGAAATTTCGCACTAAAATTTTTTCTGGTGTACACATTATAGATTTCATTATATTAGCGAACTGCGTTAGATTAGCTGCACTTTGTGAGAAATTGTTGCTTGATACTGATATCTGCACAATATAATTGATTAGAGGAGGCGGTAATTTCAAGATTTGGAAGTATATTATTTAATTTTAATGAAATCATGCTGGTATATTTTGGCCTATCTAATGAAACACTCCGATACCCACTTGATAAAGGTGGTGGCACTTCAAAGAAACGTATTCTCCATTTAACCGCCAATTTTCCAGTCTCCATGTTGTTTTAACTACTTCAGGGACATCTAGCAAGGTTAAAAGTTGTTCTTGTTCTAGCAGTGCAGTACGTCTAATTCACTGGATTCACCAGAGTCGACGCTCTGGAGTAATTTTAAGGTGACTTTCTCAGATGGCTGTGCTTCACTCTTAAAAACTGTATAAATGTGAAAGCTTTCAATCTTTCGAAATAAGATGAAAATACATATCCACAGGACAGCTTGTGATTAACGAGACGACTCGATAAATTTTAAAATAGATATCACAGCCACTCATGTAAAAGGCGTGTAAAGAAAATATATTCCTGTTATGATGGAGAAGATTTGTAGCTCAGGTGGATGATTTTGATGCAGTTGTGTTCTCTGAGCTGGATGGTTGATTTGCGAAGCTTTCATTGCCCTACCACGCAACATCTTCAGCTCATACTTCAATTTATTGAAGTGAGCTTTCAGATGTCTCCACGAGTTTATTAGTCATCTCTCCTGGTGACCTAGAACGTGATTGGTTGTTTTTGTGTGTTTTCACAACCTCTAGGCTACTTGTATTCGTATTGGTGTTGATTGTTTCCTTCACCTGAAGTTTGACCCTTTGTGTGCAATATTTCCCTCTTATTGATTGGTAAATTTTGTCAGTGTTGATGTGTCTATTGATTGACGATTCAGTGGAATACCAGGCTTTTAAAAATTCTCTAGCATTCTTGGTGTTTCCTCTGTCTAATATTTGAACGTTGTCCCAGTTGAGATGATGTCCGTGGATGTCTGTATGTAGCGAAATGAGGGAGTGGATGTCATGTCTTTTGACGGTTAGTTTATGTTCATGGGTACGAAGACTTTTGCCATTGTAGTGTTTTCTGCAGTCGTTGCAACTTATTTTGTAGATGATGTTGGTTTATCTTCTTTCGCTTTTGAGTCTTTTGGTGGACACAGAGTTGAGTGGAGTGAACTATAGATATGACGACCAGTCACGGTAATATTAAAAACCACTTCAATCTCCTTATGGTGGTCCTTATAAGGTGATATGGAGGGGACATATATAACTATCACCAATGAACTCGCATGGAGATATGATAACATAAAATGCTTACTGCAAAACCAACATTAATCTGACGATATTGTAATAATTTTATCATTGTCTCCTTTAGTTCTTAGAGGAACATAGGGCTTCAGCCGCACGTCTCCAATGAGTTCTGTTCTCCGCCAACGTTTTCACCTGGCTCCACGTTTTCCCATATTCTTACATCTCCTCTTGTGGTGAGAGCTGGCTGCTAGCCAAAGTTGATAGACAGTAATTGACATCAATGTTTATGTCTCCAATATTGGTGGTGAGAAAATGAGAACAAAGGCTTTGCGTAGGCGGATACACTTAGCATATGGATGATCTGACACAGCCACAAAGAGATGCAAGGTTAACTTTCTGTGAGAAAGAACCAATCAAATGACTGTATTTTCTACTAACAATAATCTACAATAATATACATTAAAATCTATAAATATGTGTTGATTTTCCTTAATAAACGATCTGTTGCCTGGCCCTTGTCTCCTGTTGTTACACTCTTAATATTACTTCCTCCATGTCACCCTCGCACTGACGACCATGTCGCCGCTTGCCATCCAGTCGGGTTCCACTGGAGAGCCGGCCTGCTGTGTGATGTTACTTGATGGTTTGTTTTCTCAAAGTATGGCCAATCTACCTCCGTTTCTCCCGGCATATTTGTTGCACAATTGGTTCCTGCTTGGTTGGTTCGTTCACTGCTAGAGATCCCTGTTGCTAATCTTTTCTGACTGGCCATCTGATCTTGAGTGGTATTGGGCTAAGACAGCTACTGATGAAAGTCTGTAGTTTGTTCGAAGTACCCATCGTGATGCGCCAAGTCCCTGATCCCTATAGTAAAGTAGCACTGACTTCACATTGGAGTTGAAAATCCGGATCTTATTTTCCATGCTGAGTCAGCCCTGTTGATCTCCACACAGACTTGAGAGTATATGAAAGCTTGCCTTGATTTCGCGACCATCGCTTTGATATCCTCGTCAGTTCCGCCTGTAGTTGAAACGATGCTTCCCAGGTAGGTGAAAGAGGTTGCTTCTCTCAGATTCCTCCCATTTATGCTGATTTTTGTCTATTGTTGCTGTTTGCCAGGAATCTTCATCACCTCTGTTTTCTCTATGTTCACCGAATGATAGTCTACAGTGAATCTCAATCACTAGTGTCTTTAATAAGCAATCCTTGCTACAAGATATCCAAATCCGATAGACTTCCGGTTCTCAATGTAGAAAGGATCTCTAGATTAGCAGGAAATGTACATGAAAATCAATAATATGTAAACTTTATCCCCTCCTAGTACAGACGCCTTGTTTATTAATATTATTTGTGTTTATGAGCATTATAATTTTTATGAAGAACAACGTTGTTTATATAGATTTTATCGATTTTCATTAGACTACTTGAATAAACTATTATTCTTAAAATATTACAATATTTACATTGGCCTCAATAACTCCTACATCTTCACTACTTTCTTTTATTCAATTATTGATTCTAGGCATTCAAAATCAAACAGTATTAGTATTATAGTTCTATATGAACTTTTATAATCATCTCATATTGATAACATTCAAAAATGTTATAGTGATTAAGTCGATCAACTCGATATTATTTTTAATAATATTTCAGTTTATTTCGCATTATATTTTCAAAATGAATTCCTTTTATCCCCTCCTAACTGTACAGAACAATAATATCTCTTCATGTTGTATACAGTGACGTCCTCCTCATGTGCATTCTTTGTGAATATTGATGAAACAGGAAGAGTCTGTATTTCTATTGTCATTATCATTTGAAATGTGTCAAAGTTGTTGGTGTATCACTTATAAAATATGGGACGTTAATCCACAAGTGGTGATTGCAGTAAGTGTCCAAAAAAGTAAAGATAAACTTACTTCCTTTATTGGCGTTTCCAACTTTGATTCTGTCATCCCAACAGTGTATTTAAAACACAACATTTCAGAAGTCTGCTTGTGTTTATTGGAATTCAAATGCCTTTTAAGTATTTCAACAGTGTTAACCTCGGACTCTTGTGTATTTTCTGTTGAATGCCCTCCTATGATCGACTCTTTTTGAGGAAGTTTCGTTTTTATTGGATTCCTAGACGAATGCTGCGTTCATTGCTTATGGTGATTGAAATATCACACATCTACTGCATTTCTCTACATAACAAGCCAAGAATTCCCTTCATTTTAAACAAAACGCAAATTTTAAATGCAATAAAAAATTTCATTTCTCTCCAAGATTGTACAGAACGATGAGATCTCTTCATATCGTATTCAATGATGTCATTCTCACGTCTAAAAAAAACTTTTTAATCAGTTGATGTGATTGATTTTGTTTTATTCTTTTATGTTCCCAGTGGAACATAAGGCTTCAAGCTAGTGGCTTGAAGTTTCGTTAGCAGGGGTGTTTATTTTTAACGGGTTGGGGTTGCTAGCTTCATGCCCAACCTTCCCTCTTTACTAGTCTTCTTACTGGATCGGCGACGTAAAGGAGTGCGTCTGTGGCCGGGGATCGAACCCCGAACCACCTGCGTGGTTGCAAGCATTCTACCGATGTGCCACTGACAAATTAATGTGATTGATTTACAAGGCCTTAATTATATTAATACCACTTTCAGTTGGAAATGTAATCCTACTGATTTGATCATTATTTTTCCTAGTTAATTGTCCATTTTTTTCTTTGCACACATTATCAGGCGTTGGCGATTCACACTACATGACAAAGTAGCAAGACTTTTCTTAGTGTAACTTGGCAACTACTGTAATCAACCCCATCGGAATATACATAGTCCCAGAAACACCGAATTTATAGGATAAGTAAAGCGTAAGAAAATCAACAACGGAATTGTGATTTCAATGGATGCCTCTTCCGTATTCACAAGCGTCCACTTGATGGAGATCATTGATTTCGTTTATGAATCTATGTTAGAAAATGAAATGGAAGGAGGAATACCAATTCCAGCACTACGGGAACTTCTACTTCTTTGCATGATGAACACGAAGTTTCAGTCTAATAAGGAGCTGTATCGTCAGGTGGAGGGTGCTGCAATCAAGTCCATTTTTATGTGACACATAAATGGCAAAATTATACAACTGTCCAATTAAAAAGACAATCAATGAGATTGCAGCCTACTGTGAATATTTACACCATACTTTTATCTTGTATATCAATACAGTCATTACTGAGGTTCTTCGCAAAACATCCAACCCGGCTGACACACAAACTGAGTTTCAGTGTGAAACAGTGAGGTACAACACTTTCATTTTTAAACAAAGCAAGAATAACAATTGTACCAGGATAATATGAGCTCATCTTTTATTATTATTTCGAGGATTCTTCTCAACTGGTTACAACCTGAACGATAAAAAATATGAATTACATTGCATTAAAGATTTGAACATACTTTTCCACGATCACAAGGAGTAATTGGTAGGAAGTAAAAGTAACATTAGTCCGGAATGGAGTATTAAGACGAGGATTTTTCGTAAACAGCTATGGGTTGGCCAATATACCCATTTCAGATTTTTGTACTGTCCGCATAAAAAGGAAATCTCATCATCACTCTGATTTTCCATGCTAGAAAAATCTATAACACCGAAACTTTGAGGGACGAGAGAAGGAAGACAGTAAATGCATCATATGAGAGTGGATATTCCTAATATTTTGTGAATCTTCCTATGATGAGAACAGATGAAGAGAAATGCATGTAAACAGTGCAGAAGAAACGTCCCTATACATTACTCAAAGGTGATGCAATTACTTCATTGAAACTCAGAAAAATAATTTCCAAAGATTCTATGTTGCAACACGATGTTCAGAATTAACAACGTCTTGTATTATTCCAATGCAGGTGAAACTGTAGGGGACTTTCTAGCGAGCTCAATAACAGAACAAGTATGTGAATAAATATCAAAGTTAATGAGATGATAGTGTAACAGTTTATTATAAAAAATACAGTAATGAGTTATATTAATTAAACGGTTACTTGGATATACAGTTAAAGGCCACGGATACAAATTATCAATATAATCCACAGAAGCGTTCACTTCTGGAGTTGTGTCTACTGGTAGAAGCTGTGTACCGATTGTAGAATAGTCTTCGGATGAGGATAAGAGGTTCCTGCAAAAATCCAAAGTATACAACACAGTTACGAGTGAAGCAAGTAGACAGTATAGACCAGTGAGAAGATGAAACAACCAACAGTACACTGTATTTCAGATTGTACTCGGAAGTTATCTATATTCCTATATGAATCGTTTTAAACAAAAGTCATGTACAATGTCTCTAATTTCAACATCTAACAAAAAAGTGTACAATCATATTGTTACGTACTCCACAAAGGATGTGCTACCGAATCTGGCCACATCAATTAGCATAAGCATATTTAACTGTTCTAACGGAGACAGTTACATAGATAGAATTCCTCTGCAAACCCACTACCACCTTCTTCAGTATTGCTCAACATGGTCAAGAAAAGAAATCACAAAGTCAGTCGGGAGTTCCATATTGACACACCAAGTGGATACGGAGTAGAAGATTAATTGGAATTCAGTCTTAACCACTTTACACCAGGTGCAATTTAAATACTCTAGGTTTGTATAGCTTCGAATGATAAGCATAGCCGAAGTAGTTGTCATAAATTTTTTTTTAGAAGGACTATGTTCTGTCATTTTCCCTCCTATGGCTTCCACCCCCAACCTAGAGTAGTTTTTTTCCTGTGAAACCGGTCATCTTTTTTTGTACCGTTATCTTCATTAACATTATGCTCACCAGAAAAGTCTTGTTTTGATTTTCTAAACACACTGGAATTATTGTAGGTTGAAATATGTTATAATTGCATATTATAATCATATTTTCTAGGAAACGACGAGTTGAGTTTTCGACGGTGACGTGTAGGAGGTTGTGTGAGAAAGGGATGAGAGCTTATGGGTAATCGTGGAGCCGCCTAAAGAGGACTGCAGAGAACAAGATGATATAAAGATGTTCTATCGTAACCCTTTGTTCTACTCGGAACCTGAGGGAATAATAATAAGTAATTATCTCAGTTTCACAATTTAACATAAGATGAAACACTCTATTGTCTAATCGCCGTGAGACAATAGTTATTTTCACCTCCATCCCTACATTCATATACATCCTACTTATACATTCACAATGGTTGACTGCCTAGATTATATAAGTACGTGTATAAAATTTATCTTTATTATTGTCATCATCTTGATTATTGTTCATTAACTAATATGCTTGAACTCTGATTTGACTAGCACACTGAATTCTGAATTTGTATGATCAATACTCCACTATGTATATAGAAAACCTACATCAACGGGTCAGTATACTCATTTTTTTCAGCTTCGTGCCCTTGAAATACAAACACAATCTGATAAAGTGCTTGGTTCACAGAGCAAGAGCAATCTGCTCAGATGAATGTCTTGATGAGGAACTTAATAATATTAAACGGTTGCTGAGTGAAAACGGTTATCCAGAAAATTTTATTGATAAGAATCTGAATCTGAAATCAAAGCAGCCCAAGGTACCAACAATTCCTAAAAAGGCCTTATTCTTACAAATGCAGTTCCTTGGGGACAACATCAGCGAGATATCAACACAACGCCTTAGAAATGCGGTAAAAAGAACATTCCCTGCTGCCAAATTACTCTGTGTCTTCAAAACCACTCCTCTTTTGCGTTCGGGAGTAAAAGATAAACCGCCTAATTTCGCCTCTTCCATGTGTATCTACCAATTTAACTGCTCCTGTGGAGCCAGTTACATAGACCGTACAATTAGGCGTGTTTCTCGTCGGATTTCCGAACACAACCCTATGTGGTTAAGTAAAGGACAAACAAAATCTATTCGTAGCGCTATTCTATCTCATCTTGTGGATACAGAACACAAGATTGATGTTAACCAGGCTTTCAGAGTCATTTACCGCACACCAACAAATCTTAATTTCGCCTTAAGAGTTCGATTACTAAATATTGGTGAGGCTGTTGGGATCCACATTGAGAAGCCTAATTTGTGCGTCCAAAAGTAGCTAGTTCAGACATTATCCTTACCTTGGTCATCTAGGTTTGAATGATCCTGAATATTTGTGGAATTTTCCTAATTTTAGTTGATATTCTATTTGCTTCCCTGGATTGCTTAAAAAAGACTATGTCATACTTCGTAGAACTCTAAAGACTGTCAGTAGAATGAGTGGTATCCCATTGGGCCATATCGTTGACATTGTCACTGATAGGCACTTGATGTCATGCAACAAATTCGCTAAAGGAATTTTGTCAGACTCTGAGCACCCATTCTACCCGCAGCTTCAACCTTGTGTCTCCTCGGGTAAAACAAGAAGTCTTTTCAGAAGAATTTATGCACGTACGTCTAAGTATAAAAATTTCACTATACCATATTTAGCACGTACTTTATGTGATGAAAATAGTGTCAGGCATGAACTAACTAACCTTCTTTGCACTACTAAATAAACCATTTCCTCCACCATTACAGCATCAACCTTTATTGTTATTGTATTTCTTACATTTATAATCCTCTCAATTTTTTGTTTTTGTTTATTTTTTCATAAATGTGAACATCGTTTGAGATGTGTTATAACCGTTAATTTTGTATTTTTCCTCACCATACTATATCAACAGAACATTAGATTCAATAATCTATAACATGCTAAAGTTTCCAAACTGAATCGACAATACCGTTTGAAACAAACTCACTGTTATTATTATCATTATTATTATTATATTTAATAATCTCATTTCGTGCTTCGAATATTTTTGACTTTATATCGTAAATGTGGACAAATACCTCTGGTTAATTTAGTTTTAATTTTTAATTATATTTTGAGTAAATCAGATGCAATATTGTGACAAATGCTGAGAATTCCATTCTGTATTATAAGTACTGTTTTTGGAATAAAGTACATTATTATATTATTATTTATTATTATTATTATTATTTAAGCATCTTTAATGAACTGTAATTCCATTGATCTTACTTCACAAATCGATATTATTTTAAAAAAACCACTAATATCGCTAATGACTACTATTCTAGAATATTCTATTTATATAAACATATAAATAATTGTAGAGCCAGAATAGGAAATTATCGGAAAGGATATTCTTTGCTCAATTATTTTGTGTTTTATAGATATCTGAATGAATATTTTCACTATGTATTTGTAAATACACACTTATCTAAATAGTATTCTGTAATTATTATAATCAGAATATTTGAATTAGATCAAATTTATCAATCTCTTCTTAGTACAGTTAACATGACTCAACGTGAAATATGGTAGGTGGTCGTGTGCACGGTGCTTGCTCCCCAGTTCATCTGATTTTTTCGATTTACCCATTCAATACTGAGTGTGGGTACAATGATCTTATACAAGTGTTAGTCAAGAAACGTATCACCAGGATTTCAGAAATACTTACTGCTGAGTAACTAGACTCTGTGTCATAGTAGCAGCACTCTTCATATTCTACACGCTTTATCACATTGTCAGCTATTTTCCATTTCACTTCTCATCAGTTGATTCCTAGAGCCCCACCTCCGTCCCACATCTTCACAATAAAATTTATGTTTATAATGATGTTAAATAAAGAGATGAATATTCCCATAGATCTAAATAGATATTTCTAGTGGCTTTATTGTGTAATGAAGTCACTGCTTACTAGATATATATAATATATAAACCTATCATAAATGTCCATGTTCGTCTTGAATTAATTCTAGTAACCCTTTGTTGTCTATGCCCACATTCGCCCAAATTAAAGGTGTGGCTGCAAACTTAACACGACTGAGAAATGAATTATTAATTACGTGGGTAGTTTCACTACTTATATAATTTAACTTGGATAGTCTTCAGGGTGGAAATCGAGGCAGTAGGATATGACCTTAATTCATAGTTCACACTCGACCTTATGGTTTCTGTTAGACAACCTTAATGTTTGATATTATTTGGTTGTATTGATGCTTCATACTCGTAGTTAGGTGTGGCGTCAACATGATGCGTTTCTTTTTTTTCTGATTATTCAGTTGGTTTAGTTTCAGTTCTCATGGAATACCCTAATTTCCATTTACTTGAATAACAAATCTGGTGAGATTTCCTCTAATTGTGTCTGATATGTCTTCTGCATCAACATCACTTTCTGCTTCCAATGACATTTTGAATATCTCTCCTGACAGTGATGTCTTTACAACACTTCACATAGTAACAAGCAAATGTTATCGTAGTGCTTATTCCATTTGTTAGACTTCGCCTTAACACCCTACTAACAGTCACTTGTTAACGTAATTGAAAATCCCGAAAGTGATTGACTAGGATTCATTACGGAACTAAACATAGAAGTGCAGAAATTAGTGTGTATACACACTATGTGGCACATGGAGTTATCAAATGGAACAAGTGAAAGGAGATATAATGAGCAGAAATGTATGAGTGAAAGAGTAGTAATGTGGGAAAGCATTAGGATTTATTAATCTGAGAAAGTGTTAATGGTGAATGCACCTGCA
>OX235272.1:55955519-56068205 GCA_944472155.2 Trichobilharzia szidati
CTGGGAAATAATTTTGCTCGAAATATTACCAATAACAAAACTTATCATTGTGAGTAAACCACTGAAATATAATTATACTTTAATTGATCTATTCCACTATACTCAGACATTTTACTGACATTAATTCTAACTCATCACTTCCACATAACAACTTTCGAAACACGAGAGACGGCTCAGTTCAACAAACTTGTTCCTGCTCCCAACCAGAAGATTAGAGACTTAATTCTTCAGCTTCAGATACAAGCTCCAAACTCAATTACGGGGTCGTCTATTTGCTGGAATCAATATTCCTAAGTTTGAGAGAGAGTTGATTCAGATTCCTTTCTGAACCTTTCAGACTGCTAAGGATTTATGTATTACATATGAAGATGTCAACAGTGAATACCCAGCTCCCACTACATCAGTGTCTGATGTCATGCTG
The DNA here is from genome assembly GCA_944472155.2 of Trichobilharzia szidati. Lineage (NCBI taxonomy): Eukaryota > Metazoa > Platyhelminthes > Trematoda > Strigeidida > Schistosomatidae > Trichobilharzia > Trichobilharzia szidati. The sequence goes on from OX235272.1 coordinate 55,955,941, forward strand.
TCCAAACTTGGAAATACAGGTGTTCATTAAAAGGAAATCGAAACTGTCATCCACATGTAATGGAATGCAAACAGAGAGCAAAAACACCAAGCCGTGTTTTTCATGTGGAAAGATTCATCTACGAAGCAACTGCCGTTTAGGATGTACAAAATGCCATGAGTGTGGTAAAATTGGACACATAAAGTCTGTTTGCAGAAGTTCAAATACGTATACTACTCATAATTCTCATGATTCTCCCACATTGTTTGGTAAAATGCAGTCAATGTCTCTCTCAGTTTTTCACAGCACTGAATCTAATCTAATGAGAACTTTCACTACAAGTTCAGACAAGTCTCACTGTTTTATAGTTGATATCGGGAGTACTTAATCTATAATTTCTAAGGTAGATTTACTATTGCTTTGTGATCATGCCCAAGTAGATCCCACTACTAGTTCCATTACAGGTATAACTGGTCATAAACTACCTCTTATTGGTGATACTAACATTGGTTTGAAATTAGACAGTGGTAATTTTGTGAATATCCCCTTTCTTGTTAGTAAGTATGGTCAATCTTTATTGGGATTGAAAGCCCTTAGATTGTTGAATGTCGAAATCTCACTCAAAACTGAGTTGTTTGATGAATCTTTGTTCAGAGAATTAGTTCTCCAATGTTCAAAGAGTGCAGGTGACATGAAGAATCAGCCCATCCATCTTGAAATAGAAGGTGATCCTGTCTTCCTAAAGCGCTGACTGTTTCCATACGGTTTGCGAGATGCAGTTAAGAAAGTGTTAGACAAGATGGTTGAGCAGGGCATGCTTATGCCAGTTGAATCTTCGAATTGGGCTACTCCCATTGTCACACCACTAAAGGCTGATGGAAAAACACTGAGAATTTGTGGTGACTACCGCCTTACACTCAAAAGTCGCCTACTACAGCAAAGTTACACTACGTTAGAAACCGAAGGCGTTCTCTACAAGCTACATGGCTCAAAATACTTTTCCAAAGTAGACCTAAAAGATGCTTATTTGCAAATTCCTCTTGACGAAGCTTCTAGTGCATTAACAACCATTAATACTGCATTTGGTTTGTTCAAGAATAAGTTCTTGCCTTTTGGTTTGAAGATTTCAACTGAAATATCTCAAAAAGTAATAAATCAGATGATAGTTGGGTTAGATGGTGTTGAGTCTTACCAAGACGACATTATAGTTCATGGTCCGAACATCGAATTGCATAATGAACGTCTTTTAAAACTGTTCAGACGCTTCTGTGAGAAAAATGTTCTTGTTAATCCATCTAAATGTCATTTTACTTTGTCGTCTGTATCATGCTTGGGATATACAGTAGACTCCGAGGTTTTCAGACCTGATGCTAGTCGTTTGGCACCTCTAATTCAAGTGCCATCACCTAATAAAATATTGTCGTTGAGATCATGGATTTGTACTCTTCAGTTTTACCCCAGATTCATTCCCGATTTCACTCAACTGTTATCTCTGCTTTTTGATATTGTCTCCAGTCAACAATTTAAATAGGAACAACAATATGAGGATATCTAGCGAAGAACTCTGAAATTTCTTAATAGGTAAGATTTCTTAGGAGCTTTCTCATCGAATGATAAGTCTGTTCTCACTTCACATGCTACTCCTGTGGGTATTGCTGCAGTACTTGAGCGAAATGGACAACCTGTTATTTGTATTTCACGATGTCTGAGTAAGAGTGAACAAGGGTACTCGCAAACCAATAAAAAGGCTCTAGCAGTTGTATGGGCAATAAGACGCTTGCACAAGTATCTCTTTAATACTAAGTTTCACATAGTTACTGATCATCAGGCTTTGAAATTCACTTACAATCCATAAAAACCTTTGAATTGATCATCCGCCACTACTATGGTTCAAATATAGAATTTGGAATTAAGTGCATATGAACAGATCGGCAAAGGATATACCTCATGCAAACTTCTTATCTCGTTATTCATTATTTGAAAATGCTGCTGATGACACTGAATGTTTTTTAGTTCAGTCATTACCCGGAGATAGAGTTCGACCTATACACGATACTCGGAACTATTACGGATGCATTATAAATGCAACAAAAAGAAGTTGAAAAATTCCATGTAAGCCATTTCCAAACTTTTATAAATGAAGAGATGAGATTTCAGTTCTTCCTGAAGGATTTCTATGTCTCAATGACAAAATTATTATTCCTCCGACATTAAGATCTTCGACTTTGGATGATCTTCATTCTGCTCACCTGGGAACTGGTAAGATGAAATCACTAACACGCCTAACGTGCTGATGGCCGGAAATTGATGCTGACATTAGCAAAAGATCAGAGAGCTGTTCCAGCTGTTAGCATCAAATGTCCTATGAGAAGTCATTGTGGGAACCATGGTCTGCGTCCTGTGAGATTTGGCAGCGTATTCATGCGGATTACTGTGGTCCATTCTTAAATTCATACTATGTATTTGTTATTGTGGATTCTCATTCTAGATGACCAGAAGTAATAATTACAGACAGTCGCATGGCGAAATTCAAATACAGGGCTTTGAGGAAGATTTTTAGTCAAGAAAAAATTCCTCACGTTTTAGTAACCGATAATGGTATCATTTCACTGACAAAAACTTCAGTTTTTGGCTTAAAGATATATGTTCTCGTCATTTGTACACAGCACCACGTCATCCTCAGTCTAACGAATTGGCAGGAAAATTCGTACAACATTAAAGGGTTTTTTGATGTAGTTGTGTTCCCTGAGCTGGATGGTTGATTTGTGGAGCTTTTCATTGCCCTAACACGCAACATCTTCAGCTCATAATTCAATTTATTCAAGTGAGCTTTCAGATGTCTCCACGAGTTTATTAGTCATCCCTCCTGGTGACCTTGGACGTGACTGGTTGTTTTTGTGTGCTTTCACAACCTTTAGGCTACTTGTATTCATATTGGTGTTGACTGTTTCCTTCACCTGAGGTTTGACCCTTTGTGTGAGATTTCCTTCTTATCGATTGGTGAATTTTGTCTCTGTCGATGTGTCTATTGATTGACGATTCAGTGGAATACCAGGCTTCTAGAAATTCTCTAGCATTCTTGGTGTTTCCCCTGTCTAATATTTGAACGTTGTCCCAGTCGAGATGATTTTCGTGGATGTCTGTATGCAGCGAAATGATGGAGTGGATGTAATATCTTTTGGCAGTTAGTTTATGTTCATGGGTACGAAGACTTTTGCCAGTGTAGTGTTTTTCGCAGTTGTTACAACTTATTTTGTAGATGATGTTGGTTTATCTTCTTTCGCTGTTGAGTCTTTTGGTTAACATAGAGCTGAGTGGAGTGATTTTGTTGGTTTGTGTGCGACGTCAATTCCTAAAGGTTTGAAGAGTCTCGCAGTGATTTCTGAAATGTCTTCGTGTTTTGCTTGGGAACGTTTGCTTTGGTAGGTCGGTTTCGGGGTAGATGCTTTTTGATGAAGTTCCGTGGATATGCATTCTTCTGGAAGACGTCCATGAGATATTTTTCTTCAATTTTCCATAAGGTGGGAGTGTTCCAATGAGTCCTGCACCTCTTGAGTAGTGTTTGTATACAACTCCTTTTGTGTGTTATTGGGTTGAAGCTGTTGTAATTAAGTATTTGGTCTGTGTGAGTTGATTTTCTATGAACCTGAGTTCCTAATTTTCCTGTTGTTGTTTGCGAACAACAACAGAACATATCTCTAGCTTCTTGACACATATAAACTCACTAGTAAAGGGAATAAAATTCACATTTGAATCGGAAGATGAACAAGGAGAATCAGCTAGATTGTAAAATAAAACGAACTAAAGGGGGTAAACTGCACTGCACACAAGCGTTTATAAAAAGCCAACACATTCAAATAAATATTTAGACTGTAATTCACCTCATCCGTTCTTTATGAAGGCAGGCTTAATTAAGTGTCTAATAAATCGAGCAATAGCACCGAGTAGTACAACAAAAAACTTAAATGATGAAATGAAACAGATAGAAGAATAGGTGGTTGGTGTTAAATAACTATCCTATTAAATTCATTAGGAGGATCAAGAAAGGCCAAAAATAATGGGGAAACTAATAATGATAACATAAATAAGAGAGATTATAAGGCATCTACAGTTCAACCATACATATATATATATATATATATATATATATATAAGGAGGGGACATCTGAGACCCTGCGTAGGATTTCTTAAAAAAGCAGGAATTAGTGTGGCTATGTAGGTTGAAGGACCCAGTTGACCCAATTAAACAAAATAATGTATTTTGCAAAATACCTTGAAATGACTGTGAGGTCAAATACATAGGCCAAACTAGTAGATCGGGAGTAGTCAGAGTGGCAGAACATAAGAATTTAGCTAAGGTAAGAATGAATGGGCCCATGAAGATAAGTAATTTATAAAAAAGCTCAGCAATCGCATTGCATGCATTAACACACAACCACACAATAGGGTGGATGTGACAGAGTCAAACTTCTAAGACGTAATATAGGTAGGTGGAGAGAGGGAGAGATTGATTACTGAATCTTTGTTCATGGAATAATCTACACCCAACACATGCAACAGGAATGACTTATCACTCATACCAGAAATATGGAAAATACTACTACCAATCCAATGAAGAGACGAGAAATAGTGGAACCATATAAGCGAAGTATGAAAATTGTGTGAGTAATTTGATATGATTTTGAGCAATGAACTGTGCTCGAATCGTGATCAGTAAATATTACTGTATGAGACTTTATCAAAATAAATTTTTCCCAGAATGGAATTAATATTTTAATTTTCGATTATAGCTTGAAACCACACAGTATTTTTGGTACAAGTATGGAATTTTCAGTATATGATATCGGCAACCCAAATTTTGCAGTCCGACCATAGATATCAAGTGTGCGTCGGCAGGGGATCGAACCCCGGACAATGTGTATGGTTGGCGAGCGTCCTAACTGCTGTGCACAAGTTTTATAGCATATCGAGGATATGCATCCGACTGGTCTCGGACACCATTTCTTCACTTCTCTTCGTCCTGTTTACGAGCATTTCCTGACAGTCTGTTGTTCAGCTACACTGTCCTGACAGGCTCTTAACATTTCCCTAGATTATCCTCACATTTATTCTATTCGAATATATTGCTGGTCGGAGCATATTTCTAAATAACTGAGCCATTTCTCACTGTTGCTTTTTATCAGTATTTGAATGACTTTTATGTACTGAATAAGTGGGTACTTGAGTTGATTGTGTTGAGTACAGCTGGTGTAACACAAAATATCAACGACACAACAAATCTCTTGAAGTATCATGAGTAATCCTCGAGTGAAGTGTCTTTTAGAATGAGTATAGTGGTGGAATAACTGAACGTGTCTGTGTTTTCCAATTTTCCCACATTTCAGCACATACAACAATTCTTAATTTGTCAATGGTTGGTGAGAGCAAATATATTGATACCACATTCAAGTGGAATTGGAATCCTTGGAGTTACCGCTTTACATTTTCCAGTTCATCACGTTTTGAAGCATATTTGAAGGCTAGTAAATTCAATTAGCACTTAATATTTCCCTCTCTAATCCTTTCAAAATTCTTGTCACACAACTGACTGTGTTTTCAGTCTACTTAATTTTTGTTACTCTGAATAAAGTAGCGTGTGGATGAAATATGTTTAAGCAGTCGTTTTACTAGATCCTTTAATGTGCAATAATTTATTGACTTAATTTAAAGTGGATTATACGTTATTTCATCCGTTTAGCAATGAAATATATTTTGTTTCACTGTTAATTAAGAGAATAGTTATATCTAAGAAAGTGATAATGCCGAAACAAATTCTATCCCAGTAGAAGTATACTTCATCACAGAGGATTATGCAGAGAATATGCCATACATACAATTCCTCCCACCCAGAAAAAGTAGTTATAGAGTAACAAATCATGTACTCGGTAAAGTTGTTGTCAGATCATCTTGTAGAAACCGACACGTGAGAGCAACTCTTACTACCATCTAATATCTGTATTTGCTGGTATCGCGTATTGACTAGATAACATTGATCAATCTTTTCCAAATACAGTCAACATGATTCGCTGTGTTATGTAGTAGGAGGTCGTCTGCACCACTCATGCTTCCCAATTCATCTGTTTATTTTAATTTGCTTACTTACTTGGTACCAAGAGTCGGGCTACGTATCACCAGAACTCTCAAAACATCTACTACTGAGTAACTAATGCGCTGAAGGCATAGTGGTAGAGTGCTCGCCATCCACGCAAGTGGTCCGGGGTTCGATCCCTGGCCACCGACGCACTCCTTTACCTCGCTAAGCCAGTAATAAGCCTGGTAAAGAGAGAAGGTTGGGCATGTGGCTAGCAACCCCATCCTGTAGAAATAATCACCACCACTACCGAAACTTAAAGCCTCTAGCTTGAAGCCCTATGTTCCACTGGGAAAGCAAAAGGAATAAAATAAACACTGAGTAACTAGACTCTTAGTGTTACTGGAGAACCATTTGAGATATTCTGCACAAGTTAACACTTCGTCAAGTATATTCCATTTCGTTTTTAAGTAGTTGTCTCTTATCGACTGATGGAGTTCAAGATTGATTGATTCGCCTTCATTTCCCACTCTACATATGAATACTACTATAGATCTGTTTGTTATCTAAATGAATACTTCCAATGACTTAACTATCCAATGAAATCTTTCTCATTCTAGATCTATTCCCTCTATAAACTATTCATAGATATCTAATTATGATCGCAATCATCAAAAATAAAGGTGTGGCTGTAAATTTAACTCAGATTAGTCTACAGTGTATATTTTCCTGACTGTTTGTTAATTGATTTCGAAATGAATTACTAATTATGTGGGTAGTTTCACCATCGATACAATTTAACTTGAATAGTCTAAGGACGAGAATCGAAGCAGCATATGACCTTAATTCATAATCTCTCTGTTAGCTAATCTTCAATTAGTGGATGATAATATGTAGTGGTCTTAATGTTTCACACACGTAGTTAGGTGTGGTTTCAGCCTGATTTATTTAATGTTTTCCAGATTATTGAGTTGGCTTAGCCTTATTTCTCATGGAATACCCTAATTAGCATTAAGTTGAATAACAAATCTGGTGAGATTTCCTCAAATTGTGTCTGATATGTCTTCCGCATCAACATCACTTTCTGCTTCCAATGACATTTTGAATATCTCTCCTGACAGTGATGTCTTTACAACACTTCACATAGTAACAAGCAAATGTTGTCGTAATACTTATTCCATTTGGTAGACTTTGCCTTAACTCCCTACTAACAGTCACTTGTTAACGTAATTGAAAATCCCGAAAGTGATTGACTAGGATTCATTACGGAACTACACATGGAAGTGCAGAAGTTAGTGTTTATGCACTCTATATGGCACATGGAGTTATCAAATGGAACAAGTGAAAAGAGATATAATGAGCAGAAATATACGAGTGAAGGAGTAGCAGTGTGGGAAAGCATGAGGATTTATTAATCTGAGAAATTGTTAATGGAGAATGCACCTGCACCAGTAAGAATGATTTCTAGGCATATCACCAACAGTCAGAAGCCACTGTTTCTTAGTAGCTATATGATCTCAATCAGACAGTCTACACTTCCCTGTGTGGATTCAATCAATATTCAGAGACTTCATGGATTGGTGTCATGTTTGGACTGAACGCTCTTAATTTTGTTCCAACCTAATTGTGTGTATGTCAGCTACAATTTCTCTCCGAGAAATGTGGTGGCTCCGTATGTGTAACATGTATGGTAGGCATCTTACACGATGTAGCTTCATAATCTCGTTGATGAACTCTCATTTCTTATCTAACAATCTACGCCTAACCTCAATATTACTCAGCATATGGTGCCAATTAATAAGAGATATAGTGTGCACACACCTGTGGTTAAAAACAGGTAGTCTCCTCAAGTCATCCACTTTCAGTGGCCATGTCTCACAGTGGTAAGAAAGGACAGAGCAAACTGGCGTGCAGTACACACCTTTACTGATTGACAGCCGGATATCACGTCTACGTGAGAGATGACGTAGTTTGTCACATCTGAGAATCTCTCAGAGGGAGAGAGAGAGAGAGCTGATTTCCAATTAATTGTAATCTTTAGGCTGTCATCATTGATTGGTTTGATTTTACAGTCTGTGATAGATAATGTCACCAGTTCACCTTAGATATTCCGTAATTAACGGAATTCAGTCTACACAGCTGCAAATGTTGTCTGTTACTTCACGCAAGAGACATTGTAAGCAGAAGTGAAAACTGGTGATTAATACAATTTACCAAAAAGTCAAAGACAAGATACCTCTTTTGGCAACTTCAATGTGTATTTACCAATTCACCTGCCCCTTAGGTGTTGAGTACATAGTCCGTTCCAGCAAGACATCGTCTAAACGTACCTATAAGCACTTAGCAGCGTTGCTGTTAAAAGGAAAGCGTAGAACAATCAACAGCTCATTTCTAGAGCATATTATTACTTCTGGTTATGCGGCATCAGAAGCGACTTCTTTCAGAGTCATAAGTATAGGGTTGTGGTGAGAGCTGGCTGCTAGCCAAAGTTGGTGGACAGTAATTGACGTCAATGTTTATGTCCCCAATATTGGTGGTGAGAAAATGAGAACAAAGGCTTTCCGTAGGCGGATTCAGTTAGCATATGGGTGATCTGACACAGCCACAAAGAGATGCAAGGTTAACTTTCTGTGAGAAACAACCAATCAAAAGACTGTATTTTCTACTAACAATAATCTACAATAATGTACATTAAAATCTATAAATATGTGTTGATTTTCCTTAATAAACGATCTGTTGCCTGACTCTTGTCTTCTGTCGCTAGAAGGAAAAACCAAGTCATTCGAAAGGATTTCATCTACAGCTTCTTCATGCGGCGGAAGCCTTAGCAATCCTTAAGGAGAAACCTGAACTTAGTGTTCAGAAACGTTTCATTCAGCCTCTTTTAATACCACTGCGACTTGGTACTGTTTTTCTCCCTGAATAACTGTATAAGAAGTTCTGTGTAGTCCGTTTTATTTTTTTCAATTTATTTCCCATCTTTTGTCCCTTTGTCAGCAATTTCCAAACGGTGATTCATCACTCAACTAATTAGCTGTCAACCCTTTTGATTTAGTAAGACTACTCCAAACTTTTCAAACATTGTTATTACTCGTATCTTCTCATTTGCTTTATCAGTCTGTCTGTCTGGATTCAACATAGAACTTGGCACCGAAGTGCAGTAGTTCGAGTTGCCACATTCCAAATAGCACACAAAGGTAGACAAGAAAATGAGTGAAGAGAATCAATAGAGTTTTGACAAGTATAAGAGTGAAACAGAATGAGTAATGGTAGAAACGAATATGAGACTGAATATTACAGAGACTGAATACATCTGCACCAGTGACAACGATTTTGAGCCATGCCACCTATCGTCTCCAGCCGTTGATTCTTAGAGTCCCGAGGGCCCCAACCCGGAAGTCTGCATCTCCCTACCTGACTCAGTTTAACTGTCAAGGATTTCATGGACTGATGCCATGTTTTTGTTTGGCCACCACTTACTCTTTTCCAACCTGCACCTACCTATATCAGCTAGTAATGCCCGTCGGGGTGGGGGAGGCGATGGTTAGGCATGCGCAGCACGTGACCTAGCCATCTCAATCTATGTAACTTTATAGCCTCGTCGACTGATTTTCCCTCTTTGCGCAACACTCTACGCCTAACGTCAACATTACTTACTTTATTATACCATCTAACGTGGGAAAGAGATCGTAGACATCTATGATCAAAAACAGTCAACCTTTTCATGTCATAAACTCGTATTGGCCATGTTTTAGAGCCATAGAGAATGACGGAGCGAACTGCTGAGCAGTACCCACGTTTCTAGGTTGATAACCGGATGTCACGCCTACGCCAGAGACGGTGTAAGTTAGCGAAAGCAGCTCGAGCTTTTTGGATCCGTGCTGAGATTTCGTCACCAATCAATCCGTTGGTGCTGATACAACTTCCCAAATAAGTGAAGTGGTCAACATGTTCTATCACTTCAGTCTATGGCTTTATCAATAACTGACAATAACCTTCGACTTCTCCTGTCATTCTGCACTGCATATACAAACGCCCCCTCCCTAAATAACTGTACAGTTTTGAAATGAATTCACAAAAAGAGATCTCTTCGCTGACACATGTATTCTTAATACAAATCAAACAAAATATTCTAATTCAATGAAGTAGGCTAATTTCACTTCATTGATGATGATGATGACGTCGAATTCACCGGTTTGAGATCGAAGGGTACTCGATAAATAGTCAACTTGTTTCGGTAATCTAATTCTGATTATAATCTCTACATCCTTTTTTTCTACAATTTTAATGGTGACTTCTAATGGGATGGAAATTATGTAGCTGTTTTTCTTCAGCATAACGGTGTCACAGTACAACCTCTGTACATGTACTCACGACAATCAACATCTTTACACAAGCGAATTCAACAAGAAAAAACTAAGTCGCACTTATAAAACACAAAATAATTGAGCAAAGAATATCCTTTTCGATAATTTCCTCTTCTGGCTCTACAATTCTTATATATGTTTATATACATAGAATATTCTAGAATAGTAGTCAATAGCAATATTAGTGTTTTTTAAATAATATCGATTTGTAAAGTAAGACCAGTGGAATTACAGTTCATTAAAGATGCTTAAATTATAATAATAATAAAAATAATTTGTAATAGCAAATAGAATATCAACTAAACTTAGGAAAATTCCACAAAAATTCAGGATCATTCAAACCTAGATGACCAAGGTAAGGATAATGTCTGAACTAGCTACTTTTGGACGCACAAATTGGGCTTCTCAATGTGGATCCCAACAGCCTCAGCAATATTTAGTAATCGAACTCTTAAGGCGAAATTGAGATTTGTTGGTGTGCGGTAAATGACTCTGAAAGCCTCGCTGACATCAATCTTGTGTTCTGTATCCACAAGATGAGATAGAATAGCGCTACGAATAGATTTTGTTTGTCCTTTACTTAACCACCATGCAGGATGATGTTCGGAAATTCGACGAGAAACACGCCTAATTGTGTACGGTCTATGTAACTGCCTCCACAGGAGCATTTGACACTGAAAAGCACATCGAGACATTGAACCAAACTTTGCATACTGCAAAACTGGTTGATTTGCATCTATTAAAGATCTGTCAGACAGACAATACTCGTTTATTTTTGACCTAACCTTCAATTTGATTCATTGGAATTACTGAAAAGGACTACTGACAACCGGTGAGATGATCTGCCGCGCATGATAGCTAACGTTTTACTGTCAGTGAGCACTTATAGGAAGTGACTGTATACTACAACGTCACACTGTAATATTCACCTCAGAGTTGGGAAACTCAAACCGGTAGTTAAGGAGTCTGTATAATGTGTCAGTGTGGTAAAGGAAGTGTTACTAGTGTATCTTTGATGTCTATCAGTGAATTTTAAATATCACTCTACTGAATACGCATTGAATTTCAGTTGCAGTTCTGTTCTTGGGGATAACTCTAGATACAACAATTCAACATTCTGGTCACCTTCAATATGGATGACAAAGAATCACAAACATCTTTCAAAGAAGCCATCTTTCGAACATCTAAATCCAAATAAGACATTTTGGGGAAGTGAATCAGAATATCAACATTTATCCCACTGCAATAAAACTGTTTATTTAGGAACAATCCAGGAGGCTTTTTTACCGACGGCAAGTGAATCCTATCACATGGCTTCAGCTATTTCCACCGCGAATCAGCAGTATGTTATGAGAGTACAGTGGTATTCACTTCATTAATTCACCACGAAATGTGCAAATGAAATTTGGTATGGTTACTCCATGGAAACATGGAAACACTTTGGGAAATTAATACTAACTCACTACTGAGAAAAGATTAATGCTAATTTCTCAAATAAGATGGGTATCAATTATTCTTACAAAGCAGGACTCACATTCGAATACCCTTTAACAGAAATACTGTGTGTAAAAGTGCGTTCACATTCTACAGGATCACAATGTATACTTTTCGACAAGTCAATAGCAGAGAAGATGAATGGTTAGATGTAGGGGACACTTACACTGCAATACTGCATACGACCAACATCAGATATTTCATGAAACAACAGAAGACATCAGAAACTTCTACAAGAACAAATTAAGCTTCACAATTAAATCATACAGCTCAGAATACACAATCACATCGAAACCATCTACCTGAACTGTAAATCTTCAATATTACTTAATAATAGGTAGACCTCAAAGCGCCATTGTATGTTACACTTCATTCACTAAAATAAACATACTTCTATGTTATTTTATCTGAGAGCATAAGAGAATACTTGTAAAATCAATAAATAAGGATTCGGTGAACTAGAACGTGATTCCGTTTTCTTCACCAAACAAAACAATTCAGAATTCAACCTGTACACACAATTATTGATTTCTTCTCTGTTAACAAGAAGAAGAAAAACGACTGACCTAGAACACCTATCCAATGGTATAAAATGTAGGTCGTGCGATAAAATTACTGATAAACTATTGACGAAAACAAAACACACGCAGTTCAGCGATGAGGCTGTTTTCGGTGAATTCTTTCCCTTTAGCTCTACAATCGCATTTATATACAGTTTTCTTTAACAAAAAGGGTATTGACAAGTGTGGTGGGTTGGCGTAATCATAGTCGTTAATATTAGTCAGTGCAGAAGAGGAGTGGAATACGTGTATCAGGGTTACGTAATAAGATGAATACTTTAATGAATGTGAGTTATAATCAGGATGCACATGGGAACGAAGGAAAATATGGAATTACTCAAGAGTTCTAAAGAAATACAAGAGGAGTTAGTGAAACAAAAATCAAGTTAGTAGAAATCAACAGGGTTGTTACCATGATAGTAGAACTGGTTGAATAATTTTGTTTTGTATGCACAGCTCCGGTTTCTCTTTCTCTCTCTCGGATCGCTAGAGCTTCAGTCGATGCTAAACTACACTTTTTGTTTTCATTAATGTTTGGTTGGGTATTATTGAAAAGTAGCGAGGACTCGTCGACAATCAAGCAACTCAAAGGGGGTTTCTACCGTACTCTGTCAAGCTTGCTATAGTGAATGCGAAAATTAATTTTTTTTTCGAGAATTGTGTCACTAATCACAAATATCCAAAATGGTTCTGGAATGAACTGCGACAGAATCATATACATCCTAATACAAAGTCACTTAGACGTCATGCAGTGAATTGTGCTGATGCCATTCGAACACACATCCCAGAACTCCCACGGAATATTTCCGAAAGATCTTCAACCCAACACATATTGCTTTCCTATGAATATCAAAGATTAACAGATGTCAATATAGTTGCTAAGAAACAGTCAAAATCTGCTGCAACCCAGATCACCAACAGCCTCAAACCGTTCAAGCCTCACAGCAAAATTTCCTGCAAAATATTTTCCGCTGCTCCTCATCGATTGCTGTCACCGGTATAAAAGTCTGCAATCGCCTAACAAAGCGCACCGAGAAGAATTAAGACAGTTGAAAGCTAACAAAGATCTACTAATAGCGCGTCCTGACAAGGGTCGGTCGGTTTTCGACATAGAACTTTGCACATATGTGCGGCAGTTCAAGTCGCCACACTCCCTCCATGTAGCACACAAAGCAAGAGAAGAAAGTAGGAGAAATGCATAATAGAGACAGTAAACAGAGGTGTGAGACAAAGGAATAGTAATAACGAAGAACAAAACAGTTTCATTGGAAATCATAAGTCACAAGGAGTGGATGCATCTGCGCCACTGAGAACAATTTTGAGCCATGTCACCAATTGTTTCCAACCATTGGTTTTACCGTCCCGAGGACCCCAACCAGGAAGTCTACACCTTCCTACGTGGCTTAGACTAACTGTTGTGGATTTCATTGACTGGTGCCATGTTTTCGTTTGACCGCCGCTAGCTCTTTTCCAGCCTGATCCTATATCAGCTAACATTGCCCGTCGAGGAAAGCGATGACTAGGCATACGTAACACATGTCCTAACCATCTCAGTCGATGTAATTTCACAGTCTCGTCGATTGATTTCCCCTCCTTACCTAGCACTCGACGCCTAACCTCAATATTGCTCACCTTATTATACCACTTCACGCGGGAGATAGAACGCAGACACCTATGATCAAAGACAGCTAATCTTTTCATGTCTTCCGCTCTCAATGGCCAGGTCTCACAGCCATAAAGGAGGACGGAGCGGACTGTTGAGCAGTACACACGCCGTCGATAGTCGGATATCGCGTCTACGCCAGAGACGGCGTAAACTGGCATATGCGAAACTAGCCCTCTGTATCCGCGCTGAGATTTCGTCAGAGATCAACCCGTTGGGGCTGATGGTACTTCCCAAATAAGTGAAGCGGTCAACATGCTCTACCACTTCACTTCCTATTTCTAATCTAGGAGTCGGTGTAGTCCAATCCTGCAACATCATCTTACATTTTACAGGGACGAATCGCATGCCAAACATACGAAGATTGCTGCTCAAGGTGTTCAGAAGACTCTGCATTTTGTCAGCGTCCTCGCCTAGAAGGACTATATTGTCTGCATATTCTAAGTCGACGAGATTATTCCCTGGTAGCAAGTCAATCCCTGAGTCTCTGAAGTGAGTTAGGGTTAAATCCATTAGTACGTCTATGATGAAATTGAATAGAAATGGGGATAATCGGCATCCTTGACGGAGTGCTTGTGCAGTTCTTTTGGATTGAAAAGACTGCACAAAGTAAATGAAAATTATACTCTCAGACAATAATAGATTTTCTCAACCTTCAACCTCAACGAAAGAAACAAAACTGGATTGATTGAGAAACAGCTTACAAACGTCTTGAAAAGAATGAAAACCAATCAGTTAATTAGCCGGGATATCTATGATTATATCCGGCCTAAAAGTTCAAAAATACCAAGACTTTATGGTTTACCACAGATACATGAAGTTAGTCTCCCACTCTATCCAATTCTAAATGTGTCAAGTTCCTCTTCTCATTCTATTGTAAAATGGTTGGCTGATATTCTGGAAGGAAATATTATATGTATATATTCACTTCGAGACACTTTACGATTCACCGACTGCATACAAGACCTGAATATTACTAACAAAAGTATGGAATCTTTAGACATTGAGTCACTTTTCACTAATGTCCCAGACACGAAAACTGTCTGTTTATATATATATATATATATATATATATATATATATATGATAATCAGTTAAAAATTTGGACTACTAACAACGTATTTGAAAGAATTGCTGTTGAGGTGTACTCTTGATGTGCAATTCACTTTCAGTGACATCTACGAAAAAAGGTGTCGCGTTGGAATAGGAATTCCCTTGAAGCCATTACTAGCAGACTGTTTCATGGAAAGCATTGAGAATGGTCTATTAAAGTCGAACATTGGAAATTTACAACAGTTATGACCTCAGTCAATTGCTACAGGTATTTGACAACTGTCATTCGACAGTGTATTTCACTCTTGAAATGGTATACGAATCTAAGATTTCCCTTCTGGATGTGGAACTAACAGGAAGAAATGACGCAATCTTAAGGTTCGTCCATAGGAAACCAAATTAGAACGGCTAACTAACGAGTTTCTACAATTGAGTGCTTTATCAGCAAAAACGAAATTTAACCAAATCGCTTGACACTCAGATCCGATGCATCTGTAGTTCTGAAGCCCTAGAAGCAGAACTAGATTTTCAGGAGGAAATCTTCATCATAAGCAATACCCACCCAAATTTATTGACAAGAATAACAAACCAGAAATTCAGAGAACAGAAACATTACTTATTCTAAATAAGAAAATTGAAATGAACCTGCATTTCTAAAGTGACTTGACCTGAGATATTCTTAAGATAATTTCATTACCTTTGAGAACATTTCTTCACAGCAACACCAAGAGTATTGTTTTCCGGTTATCCATTGGTCTACATATGTTTTAAGGATAAGGTCTCTCATCTGACCACTATGTACATATATCAGTTCAGTGGTCCTTTCGGAACCAGGTATATTGATAATTCGACACATATCCTGCCTAAAAGGGTTCAAGAACACTATGCCACATGGTTGGAGAAAAGTACTAGTGAGTCTATAAGTAGTGCGTTTATCGAACACAATGTCAACACTGTCCATTCCATTTCAAAACACGCCTCCTTCAAAGACAATACGCTTTCATATCCTTTGCATTTCTGAAGCTCTAGACGGAGCTGTATAAATACAACAGAATTATTCAACCACTTCTACTGTCACGATAAAAACCCTGCTTATTTCTATTAAGTTGATTTTTGCTTGTTTGGTTTTCTAACTCCTTATAACTCTTGAGTAATTCCATATTTTCCTTCGTTCCCATGTGCATCCTGATTACGACTCACTTATGAAATTATAAATACGAATGTACAACTAAAGGGAAAGAATTCGCCGAAAACAGCCTCATCGCTGGACTGCGTGTTTTGTTTTCGTCAATAGTTTGTGAGTAATTTTATCGCACTACCTACATTTTATACCATTGGATAGGTGTTCTAGGTCAGTCGTTTTTCTTCTTCTTGTTAACAGAGAAGAAATCAATAATTGTGTGTACAGGTTGAATTCTGAATTGTACAGTACTGCCTAAAACTTTGTTTGGCAGTAAACCATAGGTATGCTGTAAGAGAACCAGAAGTGAGACATATCAACCGAATCATCAACAAACCCAGGCGATAGCTGCTACCTTGACGTGGTGGTCGGGCTTGCATATCGCAATGACCCAACGAGCTACACTGGCTGGAACGTATGTTCCTGTAGGTCCTACCATGCCAGAAAGGTTGTTTGGATAGCGGTTAGACAAAAAGCAGCTACCCAATCCTACACTATGATTCAAACAAATCCACAAAATATCATGCCGGATCGGTCGGGGCCCGGATTAACAACGACCGCGCTTTCTGCTGCCGTGTCACAGGGCAGAAGTGATAAATACGCTACTGAGACACACCAAATGAATAAGAACAAACAAAAACAGGCCGCGTGTGACCGGCCACAAGCAGTTGTCCCCTGGGCTCTGCGGTCACGCAACACTAACCTCTCCTCTATTTCAGGTACCCGAAGACCCAACCAACTTCCACGGTGTGGGTAGCCGGGAAGTAACAACCGCCCACACACTTCCAAAAGCACACGAAGCCTACCTGAGCATCACTCTCCCCTACTTACATCACCTTCCTCATCTTGCTTCTCTACTACAGCTAGCACTATTCTTCAGGCTAGTGAGTCATCTTCACTTCACTCTGCGTTCACAAACAACGATGAGAGCCATAGAAACAACCCAGATAGCCTATTAAAGCCACGTCGCCAACTTCATATAGGACCGATCATCAACAAACTTCTTAGCGAAAATCCATCAAAATGATGAGTGGAAATCAACACAAAAAACCGGTTCCTAGATCATTTCCTTGGTCTAAGATAGATAATACGACAGTATATCTCTGTGGAAACCTCTACACTTATAACACAAAAACATGTAATTTTATTTTGAAGTTATATGATGAATTCATTGCGCCAAATGAAACTATTTCACCAGAGTACCTGTGATGCAGGATGAATATATGAGCGAACTAAGAATCAATAAAACACTACAATCACTCACTCAGTGACTTTCATAATCGTTATAACACAAGTGAATACTGAAGGAAGAGATATGGAACAAATGATAAGGATTTACGAAACCATCACATATTAGTCGGGTTCATTTCTTATTTATTGCTATAAGTTGAAACAAAACTGCCAAATGCATATATGAATAAGAAACCAATTGTTAATACAGACTTCAAAAACTCAACTAGAGAGAGAGAGAGAGGGGTTTAAAAACTATAAAGTTGAATACCTGAAGACTGGAGTTACAAATATTTATCTTAAACAAAATGTACAAGTTATACTGTCAATAAATCTACCAGAATGATAAAAGTTATTCTGAAACTGACAATAAATTATGCACATTCTGATTGAAGAAAAGTTAAGGTTGTGAAAGTAGTAGTGTATGAGTGTGTTTGCAAATATATAGTATACACAAACTAACCGACGTAGAAACTGTTACTAATGTTACAGAAAAACAGGTATAGGAAGTGGCGCAAAAAAACTACCTAAAAACTGTAGACGAAAGAATATCTTCAACTTTCTTCATTAAAGCATTTGAAATATGTTCTTTAAAGTAAACTAAGTATATTCATATCTGAAGGAAGTACATTCGTGGATCTTCAACAAATTCCTTGATTTTTCGTAAAAATGTGACTGCTTCACGACCATCAATCAAACGATGATCGTACGTTAAGGCGACATACATCATTGGACGAATAACAACTTGTCCATTTCGTGCAACAGGACGATCAAATACACCATATAAACCTAAGATTGCTGATTGCGGTGGATTGATTATAGGCGTTCCAAACAATGAACCAAAGACACCACCATTACTGATTGTAAAAGTACCTCCATCCATATCTTCAACTGCCAACTTCCCATCACGAGCTTTCACTCCCATATCGTGAATCCCACGCTCAATATCAGCATAATTCATTTTTTCAACATTACGCAGTACGGGGACAACAAGTCCTTTGGGTGTTGCTACCGCGATACTTATATCTACATAGTCTCTGTATATTATGTCAGAACCATCAATTACAGCGTTGACAGCTGGTTGGTCCATAAGAGCAATAGCAGAAGCTTTAGCAAACGTAGACATCATCCCCAGTTTAACACCGTGACTTTTCAAAAAAGTGTCTTTATACTGACGTCTAAGTTCAAAAAGATTTGACATATCAATTTCATTGAAAGTACTCAACATGGCACACGTGTTTTGCGCATCTTTTAGTCGTTGAGCTATTCGGAGTCTCATACGGCTCATCTTAACACGTTGTTCTGAGCGTGCACCTTCGGAAGATGTTGGTGTTTGCGAAGATAATACAGCAGTGTCTGGAACCTTCGCCGCAGGTACGCTTTCGGATTTAAGCACAGGTGAAGCTGGAACAGGTGTTGGCTTTGGAGATGGAGGTGTATCTTTAGTTTGTTTTTTCTCAGGTTCTTGAACAGGTTTCTTTTCTGGCGATTTTGAAGCGGGGGAAGCACCTTCTTCCATTTTAAATATTTCTTGACCAACAGTAACTTTTCCCCCATCTTCAACCAACAGCTGTGTTATTACACCTGCACAAGGGGCTGGAACTGAAACATTTGTTTTATCAGTTTCGATTTCTGCAACAACTTCGTCTACTTCGACCGCATCGCCAACTGCCTTTTTCCATACAATATCTCCTTCTGTAACAGATTCAGCGAATGGAGGGACGTTAACCACACGTACAGCGAAAAGATAAGGATGGAGATGAAATTTTCTTAGGGGACAAAACCTGTGTAAAAAATGGACAATCTTTATTAGGAATTGTACGAGGGTTTTAAAATCATAAATTTTGCAAATATCCTGGAATAAGTCGACAATATATCTAACTACAAATTAATGTTAACACCAATAGTCACCTTTAAAGAACACCACCATAGCTTTACCATGTCTGTCTCTAAGAGCTTTATTTTTTCTAAATGCGAGTTCTTAAATGTAACTCAGTACATGTTTTTTTACTATTACCCGGGCATGTTACAGTAAGATTTGTTTATGTTTCAGAAACAAAGTTAACCGGCAAGTCATCCACCTTCTAACTACAGCTGTATCTCGATAGTAGAACCAGTTAGGGGAATAACCTACTGGTCATAGTGAATTCTCAACATATGTGAATGGCAAAAAGAGTAGTCAGCACTCTTTATGTAACCATCAAACCTACGAGCTATCGAGAATCGCAGTACTAAGACTGTCTGCACATCAACAAAGTAATTTATAAAACCAGCATAAGAAATCATTTAAACTGGGAAGCATATGATTTACTTAAGACTAACTTTATTGAGCGCCAACATCGAGCATTTACCATACTCTAGAATGCCTCCGAATCGCTAACTTTGAATCTAATTGTTTTCAGAAACATTAAGACACTCTTAGTTGAACAATGAGTCACTGTTGCCAAGTTGATGCAACACTACTCCTTTCGAACACCATGCCTTTTGCATTCTAGAGGCAACCTTTAAAACGAATACCAGAGGTTTAGAAATACGAATTAAACAAAAAGGTATTACAGGTCCCGAAAGGTGAAGCTGTGACGTGCATTTTAATGAATGAGTCAATTTGACACTTCACAGAAGAAGGGTTGGGTTGGAAATCTTGCATACTATTAATTAGAAAATAGTAAAATTTAACTAATACTAGCAATTATATTTATGGTCATTGCATTCAACGTATTCGAAAGGATAACTAAAAACCAATAGTGAAGAAAGACTAACAGAAGAAATCTAGGTCCCCGCATACCTGGACAATGAAGATAATACGACATTATTCATTTCAGACCAAAGATCAAAGTCAAAACAATGAAATTAAGACGCTTTGTTTGGAGCTGCTCAACATATCTGATTCATTTTGAACCGGCAAAATAAGAACTGGTAATTATACTTCCCAAAACATTTGAAAGGGAACTCGTTAATTTAAAAAGCCACCAAACAATATGATCGCTAATATCCATACGAATACCGCTTATCATGACAACCCAGTAGTTTTCTTCGGCACCAACCAGTAAATGAAAAGACCCGCATGATAACATTAAAATGCCAAGCAAGTTAGCTAACGATTGAGAATCTGAAACATACTTGGTAATGTCCTGAGTCAATGAGTCTCATTATTACCCCCTTAATTAACAAAAATAATTCTGGCAGCACTTAAAAACCCATCCTCTCTAAAATCTGGTTATCCGAACCCAAAGTCATCTGAAACGTAATACCAATTAAGGAAAGAATTTTTGTGGTCACAGAAGTGACCGAAAATACAGTCTTTGTATAGCCTTAACTCAAAGCTACTACGTTTCTTAGGCGTATACGAAGACTGTGTATCTGAGCAACAGCAATGAGTTCGAACAGCTTTCGTCTGTTCAGAATAATAAGTAAGAATGAAATAGCGCCGACTTTACTCGATGGTGCCAACTAATTGGATGCAGTGCCGAAGTCACATGAGATCGAGTGGAATCAGCCACTTTGAATGTGGAAAATCACCACTTTAGAGTGTTATATGGAGTTTCATATTACTCCTCTTGTGTTGTGATAGGCTACTTTTCCTATGATGAACTAGAATTAAATCACGTATCTTCACATTGCAAGTCACAGTGTGAGATTACAGTTTCTTTAGTAGACCGGAAAGTGAAATGATGGTCAAAGTAGCAGTATGATTTGAACTAAAGCCACTATATTATTTGACCCACGAGACCTAGCTACTAACAACGTATATATTTGACTTTCAATCGTCAGTTATTACAATATGACTATTCCACTAAGCTACCTCTTAACGGTTAACAATCTGTTCCTCCTAATTCAGTTTTGTTACAATCGATAGGAGAAAACCAACTCTGACAAAATAAATTGTTTGAGCAAAAAGTAGTCTGGTAAGAGTCACCACTGTATGATGATACTACGGGACTACTTGACATGGAATCCTGCTCCAAAAATAGCTAGCGAAATAGTCCAGTATGTTAAACGCTTCACATATATGGGAGGTTACATCGGCCTTAGTGGAATGACTGCTGGTCACCCAAGCACGGATACATATGGCTTAGAACCTTGTCGAATTATACTTACCTAAGGTCGAAACTGACTTCTTGACCGGTTAAGCGTCTTGGTTTGCATAAAGAATATGTACGAGAAGGAAGACTAAAACTGACACAGCGTTTAACAAAACTGGATGAGAGAAGTATAGATAATCTCATCGCAACGGCCACATTCAATTTCGCGCCCTAGCTACATGCCCATCAAAGAACACATTGAACCACTCTAATTTCAAACTCGAAATATTATTTAGATGAACTAATGAGTTCAATATTTTTAAAGTTCCACGTTTGTGAAAAGTATTGAAAAGTATTTTTCGTATGGACATTACAATGAGTAAAAACGAGATTTCAAGAAGCGAAGTCAAGATACTTCTCCAATATGGTGATCCCATTGGGAGAAATTTTCGTTACCTTGGGTGGAATGGATAAAAATACAATAAATTCACTGTTCCGAATTCGTCAGGACAGAAAAATATGGGCTATTTTGGAATTGATATGGACAAAAAGGGAAGAACTTAGTATTTCATCTGTTGAAAACTTGGGTAGATTTGCATTTTCACGACCTTTTCCCAGCATCTCGTCCTATAAAATTGCCTGCCTTTTCAACTTCACCTATGCTCAATCCCTGACTGGGATGATTATGTGTGCTGGCAAATTCAAAGAAGAGACTAAATTAGCCTCTGAAACCGTCTGACAAGAAAAGCAACACATTTTCTTCAGATAAATATAATGCAAGGTGATCGCGCTTGTCCCGACTTTTGTCTGCTTGGTATCCTTTCAAAAGATGACCTTCAAATTAAGGTTAACATTAAGACACTTTGTGTCTTGGCGGTAATAAGCTCACTAATATTGGCAATTCACTTCTTTGAACTCTATAAATGGTTGCACCGTGTCAAAACCTTGAGACCATTTTTCACTTTGCAATGGACAGTAGCTGAGCTGTCAGTAAATATTAAAACGTGTTTCTCAAAACTAATTGCAACAACTGTTCTCCCTCCTCCACACAGAGAGAGCTATTACTACAAACACTAGCTTGTTAATGATAACGATGCCATGCTTCTGTGCCTGTAGTACACCCACCCCCCAGCACTGAAGCTCGCTTAAATTTAAAGCAAATAAATGAGTACTGCAGAAACTCAGTATTAGCTAAGTAATATCCCTTATCACATGCTAACGCTGAAGATGTTTACAAGTTTATTTTGACAAATGTACATTCATTCTTTCATCCAAATGAATGACATTCATACCTGCAAGCAAAGCAAAACGAAATTCAGTCCACAGAGCTTTCACTCACAAAAGAACTAGTCAAGTCTTCCCATTGTAAGGCCATCAGTAAGTACCAGTAAGGAAACATCAACTGTGATTTGCGTTTCAAAACCCAACATTTCAAAGAAGCCAGGGACATCAATTCTTGCGACTCTAAGCATTTAAGAAAGGTTTTTATGGATGTGCATTTTTTGAGTGGTGACAAAAGCTGTAACAAATGGGATAGCTACTCAAACTGTAAGGATAAGCGATTTGTTCTCGAAATAACTTTGACTGTAACCTCCATAACGCACGGTTCAGGACATTAGTGCCTTCAGACACGGGATTGATTCCCTTGGACTTGTGTCGTCGAACATGTTTCCGTTATTGAGTGTAAAATGCCTTACTTGGCTTCTCCGCTTTGTAGAAGTAGAACGTTCGGACCCTTTGGGTCAGAATCAACTATGTA
Source organism: Trichobilharzia szidati (assembly GCA_944472155.2). NCBI lineage: Eukaryota > Metazoa > Platyhelminthes > Trematoda > Strigeidida > Schistosomatidae > Trichobilharzia > Trichobilharzia szidati. The sequence continues at coordinate 55,979,318 of OX235272.1, forward strand.
TATTATATTAACGGCCATTTATAGATTTTTGAGGCAATCAGCTGCTAGCTGCAATGGTCATCACTGCTTTGCAAAATCAAACTTGATATTTCAGAGGCTAAAGGTTTTGATACTCACGGGTAATACGACGTATATTAACGCAAGATCCTATACCCACAACTTCTATAGTACGTATTGTGCGTGGATCAAAGACAAAGCGAAACACCATATTGATCGTCCGAAATTCGAAGTAAATTTCAGGACCGAGTGCGTGGGACGAAGATAACTGCTTAACTAGCTAGAGAGCGTGAGTGAACAACCAGACGTACGCAACTGCGAGGCGAATGGCTTGGTACTTGCCTGTGAACCATCACTTAAACAAGTCGATTTGGACAATGAGGGTCAACACCCATAGCTTAGTGATGGATGATGTGGATAATAATAAGGACTAAACGGAGAAGATAATTTGGCAGGCAGTAGGGTTTACATTGAAAATGATAATCTTAACTTGACTTTTGAAAAGATGGACGAAAACTACTCAACTTCAACTCGATAGCATATCTTGTTTTTACAAATTCTGGATATATAACCACCGAAGAAACTAATTGCAGAAGGTCTAAAACAAGTGAACTCCTAGATCCCATCACTCGCAATTTCCTTTTCAGTGAAGCAGGAGTTTTGTTCTAATGCGTGTGCGTTCACTCTATTTTAGAATAATGCCAGTTCACTCTTAGTGGATTCCTGCCAAATAACAAACTTGAATTCGAGAGATAACAACTTTAGTACTTTAGTACCACTTGGGTCTATACGCGATCATGACTACAGTGAGTGTTGCAATCGAATATAGATACAATCACTAAAGACTGACTGACATCCTTTCTCGCTCTTTCTGGCTAATAGTTAAATTTACTCCTGGAATTGGTTACATTTCAGGAATCAAAGCATCCTGGTTTTCGCGGAACATTGCTGGACTAACAAGCAAGCCAGCTTCATATTAAACAATCCTTCAGTCATTCAAAATGAGCTACCAGCTAAGATGCCTGACGCAATGATCCTCCTAATCTTCATATCCTCAGTCACTAGACTCCACCTCTTCCGTCTAGCCCCCGATATAATTATCTCACCTCACATATATATATCCTTGGTCCGCAAGATGCATGAATCACAAAACACTTCTTCAGTAAATGTTAATAATGTAAGACCATGCTATGCGTTTCTTCGCAGGGAATAAACATTAGCTTCTATGTGTAACATAGAAGTTAACAATACAGAAATAATGATTGTGTTATTCCCTTTCGTTATTTCCACACAAAGTGGATATATATGTCTGCATACCACTTCTTGGGGGCCCTATGCCTCCTTCTCTTTTCCCATTCCTATAATCCCTTTTCGTGATTTTAGCATAACATTATCTGCCCGATATTCTAGGCGACAACAAAGAACATAATTGATAAAGCTTTATCTTCATATATATAAAGCGTCCCATTTATGTACGTACGATCAAATCCAATGTGATTTTCTATAGTAAAACGTCTCTTGTTGCTCCAGTGTCTTAAATAGTTCATCTGCAACACTGGTTTTCATAAAGGTGCTATTTAAATTCTCAGTCACAAAGCTATCCCCGAGGTCATGCGTGCATCTCAAATTTCGCTTCGTTTTCCAAGGTTAAACGTGCTCGACAGATAGCAAAAGATTATTCAGGTAGGTGCCACATCCGCAGCGAAACGGTACTGGGGAGCAATATAGTTGAATAAAAACAGAAGGATAAGTATTAAATAATTAGGGATACATTTACTGAAGGTATACGAGAGAGTGCAACACAATGCTTGGAATGATCACGTTATATTTAGTGCTGGCAATATTGGTCCTGCAATCAAAACTACGACAGCTGTAATAAAAATGAAATGTTGATGAGGCAGGTTGTTTTTATTTGTGAACATAAAGACCATGATAAAGCAGGGAACATTAAGTTTTAAGGAGAGATAAGATTTATTGGGATATAGCGGAAATTAAATCCAATTGCCACAGAAACTTGAAAGCACAAAAAATAAATAACCAAACTTATTCTTCACAGGAATCAGAGAAACAAAATGACGCTGTCTGATGAAAACCTTCGGGAAGCCAATCGGACAGTCTATATAGGCTAGCAGCTCCTACAATAATATCATCCGGTAACGTTCTCACTTGTCCCCAAACTTCGCCTTCTAGGTGACATGTAATTCTTCTTGTTGTGAATGGCGCCATTTTGCGATCGGTCAGTGTATCTTCCCGCCCCACCTTATCACAATAACCGCAAGGGTCCACATCCCCAGTGAAAAAATGATCGTGTTCTTAAACTAACACTGTCATATTCTGTGTTTTCGACACTTTAGCCCCGGCAATCTCGCATGTTTCATACATGCCGATGGGTCCGTACTTTGTAGCCAATGCCCTCCCCTTCGTGTTAATCACCACATAAACCTCTCGCAGAAAATCGGTGTTAAGTATTATTCACCGTAACTTGGGCACAACAGTGAACGGGAACGTTACTTCGCTACAGTTTGACATGCCTGAGATGGTTAACAATATAATTTATATTCATTCCTATCTATGCAGGACACACCAGTTGTACAAGCATGGATAAGTATTATTTACATTACATGAATTTGATTTATAGAGAAATTACATGGTGGCTGTCATTTCTGACATTAGTTTGTGAGTACAATCCGCTAACTAGTCATTCAATGGAGCACATTAAGAAATATAAAAATATTGTCTTCGCATTGACAAAAAAACCAAGTATTTGTTGGATGGATTACAAATATTTGGGAAAAAATAAAGCTTGAAGTCAATTTCTCCATATAACTTTGTTTTGTACAGCATCGTTTTTTGTTCTTCATTTATATTTAAATTGGGTATTAATTTGAATTGAGTGATTTATTTGTATGATTTTGTCAGTATTTTTATCGTAACACCAGATGTGAATTAAACTGTATCCACATGAATATTGGTTATTGTCAGGCAGATTTGTTTTGCTGCGCCCACGTCAGCCAAAGCCCGCCATTTGTCACTGCATGGCTGATCAGTAAGAGTAAATTGATTAACACGTAGAAATCTATGTGTAAGCCATTTTAATTCATTGGCAGTGCTTGTATAAAATGCTATACAGCGTCTTGCTTTGATGACAGTTGATATTCCGAGGATGCTGAGTCATTACTAACCAAATCTTGAAGGATGATATATGAGTAAGTGATTTCGATTCTTTCTCATCTTCAGTCTAAATGTAGATCGATACAAATTCTACTACAAGGGAAATAGAAGAAAAGAGGCGTTTGCGTTACATTTTTGCGTGATTCGTTACATAAAATTTATCTTGTTGTAACACTTGCACAAGTACTCTACTACCTATATACCTATAACTATTAACTCTCATATCAAATAGTTATGGTTAACCAAAGTAAAAGGCAACGAACTCAATCCCCTGTAAATCTGATGACTAATTTTAAGTCGCTGATTGCTACATCAAGCAACACACTCCCTACAAATGGTTATAGTGAGCCACATAACCCACTTGTATGTCGTAAGCGTCGAGCTGAAACTGAGGATAAAACTATACTGACAACTAATATTAGCACTACTCCCAAAAATTCAGTACCCTCTGCACATACAGAAACCTTCCCTTCACCTTATGTACTTATCGAAAAGCCTCAGCCTTCAAGCTCTGTTTCAGAACTATCTTCTGAAATAGAACTTCTAAAGTTGTCTATAGGAGAACTTAAGGCCGAGTTAAGGGAAATAAAATAAAGTAAAAAAATAAAGTCAGTAAATCCTGGAATTTCTGAGACGAATACCAGAATATCCAAATTATCAGATCAGATCAGCCATATCAGATCGCAGGTCTGTGAACTGACACCTTTAACTATCCTCATTAGAACTGTAGACCTTGACAAACTTGACACGGAATCGGTATTTAAGGTGGATAACCTCATTAACTTTGTTACTACAGAAGTAACAAAACGACTCGATGCTAAACTAAATGCTGTTGTCTACAACGTTCCGGACAATGAGGCACTAAAGAGGGTAAAGCGCATCTTACTGAGTGAGGCGAAAATGCCCAACTCCAAGACTAAGTGCTACAGGCTGAAGAAGAGTCAACATGACAAGTGTTGTCCTATTCGTTTTCAGTTCGAAACACCGGTAGAGGCCAGAAAATTCATCCACTCCCAACACACTCCATCGCAAGCCAGAAACTAAAAACTAATAAAGGTTGCGGTGGACAAGACCGTCATAGAAAGGCGCGTATATAATTATCACACTGAGTCTAATTGTGGAATAAACAATAGGACATTGCAAGCAGCAGTTATACCGAACCCTTTGAGAGATACCATAGAATCCACCGCACCACCCGTCTCAAACCACACAGAATTATCTTCTCAGAGAGCGACACCAACCGAAAGGCCACAAGATTGTAATCAAATAGCCAATAAAACTATACCACTTATCACCGTAGATATAGATATGTCACCAAATAATCCCGGAGAAAAAGTCAAAATCCCCCGAAAGTCGGCCCTGTCCTCTCCTGTCCATAAGTCCATTGGTAAAAAAAGGAGAATATGACCCCAAATCATGCCAACAACAACAATGGGAGTATAAATGAGCCCATATTCCCCACGGTCAATAGTTTTGGCACCCAAAACGTGCGAAATAGCACCATGGCCCACACTGATAACCAACGCCAAAACAATGCCACCCTCAATAGTACAAGTGACAGTAGTCAGAACTCGACCACCAACAACTCAGGGCATTCACAGTATGGCACGCAAATAAATTTTGATCGGATATACGGTACAAGTCTGCTGGGAACTAACCCACAAAGCAGTACACACGAAACCCTTAAAAGGTCACAAGTAGTACCTAACAATATGTGGAATAATAAACCATGGTCTTCACAAGGTCCCAATCATTTTTTATCCCCTGCGTCCCTGTCAGCGTTGAAAAAACAGCTGGTAGGGATGCTAACACTCCTAAACCGCTAGTGCTGGCTCCCCCTTTGCATGAATATAGGAACAGTCAAGTTCACCCGCATCCACTAAGCACACTTGGTACATTCACAAGTTTAGGTCAAATAAAGATCCCTACCCTCGTTTCTAGCTTAACTAAAAATAAAAGTACCTTAGCCTATTGCACATCCAGTACTCCAACGCTTAATTCTTCACCGAAAACAGCACACACCAACTCGATAGACATAGGTGAGCATGATGCTGAAACTCCTCTTAACATAGGGTCGTCATGTCAAACAGTACTACTGGGTGCTGAACCACATTCGGGGCTGATTAACGAACTTAAATACTTCAAATGCTATTTCAAATCTCATCTTTACCTGATCCTCATAAATGCTAGATCTGTTCTAAATAAACTAACAATGCTCAGAGCACTCACAGTAATATACAAACCCCCTATAATTGTCATCACTGAATCCTGGTGTAACTCGAACATACTGGATGAAGAGATAAGCTTAGATAACTACACACACTTTCGGTGTGATATGGAAGGTGGTAAGGGAGAGGGTTGCCTCATGTACTTTCTGAATGCACTTACTGTATCACAGCTAGAAAGTAGTACACTTAACATGCCTGAGACTTTATGGGTTAACTTACACTTAAATAACGCAATAGTATTAATTGGATGCACCTACAGAGCACCTGGCACCTTTAGTAATTACGAGACCCAACTTATTAATACTCTAGAACAATTATCCACCTTACACTACGATCATAAGATCCTATGTGGAGACTTTAGCTTACCAGAAATCAACTGGGATATACCCACAGGCCCAACTAAATTTGATAAGTTCTTAGGCACACTGGATATACTTGGCTGGAAACAGACTGTCACAACCCCTACAAGAGGTAATAACGTACTAGACTTAATCTTCTGCCACAATATAAATCCCCTTTCTACCCTAGTAGGTTCTGAGTTTTCAGGGAGCGACCACAAAACAGTGCTGTGTGCACTGCCGCTTCCGTCAAGTAGCAATGCAACCCATACCCCTACTTCACAACAAATAACTTACAGGAACTACAGTAAGGCAGACTGGACTCTAGTAAAATCAATGCTAAGATCCTCAGAATGGAGTGAGTACTTCTATACTGATAGCCTCTCGAAAGCTCTGGACATCTTTTACTATAACTCCAACACATGCTTAGATGCTGTCATCCCATTTCAAACACTAAAGCTTTCCCCACATAGAAAGTCATTCATAAAGCCAAAGGATCGTAGGAAACTGAAAAGACTGTCAACAAGTTACTTCAGGCGACACGACTTTAGTACAGTAGGGTCAATACTTAGTACTCTTAGCTCCATCTCGCAAGCTCATAACTTGCGTTTGAGAAATGAAGAATGCACCGCACTAGCCAGCACCACCAGAGTAGGTGCTCTCACAGAAATCCTAAAGAAACGAATGAATCGCCAAAGCTATAAAACTTCTCTCCATATAAACAAGGGCAAACTATACAGCAACCATGCAGACATGTGTGAACTGTTTAACGAGACGTTTGCAGCTAAATACCTTAAGCCCACAAGTCCACTTCTCGGTTTACAATCTACAATAGAACTCCCTTCATCTTCAACTCTGAAACAAATCACTACAGTTCATTTCACTTATTCTAATATTAACCAAACCATTAATACTCTTAAAAGCTCTAGTAGTGCTGGTTTTGACGGTATACCATCGTATCTTTATAAACGCGGTGGTTCTGACATTTCCGTTTTATTACTTAAGATTTTTACAATGTCCCTAGAAAGCCAAACCTATCCAGATAAATGGAAAACGGCATTTATAGTACCTAAACACAAATCCGGATCAAAAACTGAAGTCAACAACTATAGGCCAATCAATATTACACCTATAGTATCTAGAATCATTGAAAGAATAGTTAAAGATGATATCCTCAAACATATGCTCAGATGCAACATTCTAATTCCCAGCCAACATGGATTCCTAAAATCCAGATCATACATGACCTGTGACCTTGACTTCTTTAACTATAAAACTAGCAGCCGAGACAAACAACAACTAGTACTAGTCATCTACTTCGACATATCCAAAGACTTCGACCGCGTTGACCATTTGCTTCTAAAAATAAGCTGAACTCCTTAGGAATACGTAACCCATTACCAGGATGGATTGAATCATTCCTTAACAATAGGTCCCAAGTAGTTAGACTGGGTTCTGTAAACTCTAAACCTAGTCCAGTCACTTCTGGAGTAGTTCAAGGTAGCGTCTTAGGCCCCCTCCTATTCACTCTATATGTCAACGACATATGCAGCTGTTTCTCACTTGGCAAACCATTCATCTGTGCAGATGATCTTAAAGTAGCTTACACATTCCACTGTGATGACTTAGGGTACTTTCAGAAAGCTGTTCAGGAAGAACTAGATCGAGTAACTGCATGGTCCTCCACATGGAACCTAAAATTCAACCTTAAAAGATGTGGTTGGATCTGTTTCGGTGCACCCTCAATAAATATTAAACTGGCACTTGAATCTAAGGACTTGCCTCAAATCCAAAGTGTTGTTGACCTAGGACTCAGGTACTCTAGTGACTTGACATTTTCTGAGCAAGTGGCGACACAGACGCGTAAATCGAGGATGCTCTTAGGATGCATACTCAGGAATTTCCACAGCTACGAAGCAAAACTATTATTATATAAAACTTGTGTCTGACCACTACTTAAATATTGTCCATTTATTCTCAGCAGCGCTCGCGTAAGTGACAAACTTAAAATAGAAAGTGTCCAACGATACTTCACGTCTAAACTACTAGGATTTGACTGCGAAAAGGACTACACATCAAGGTGTATAACTCTAGTTATCGACCCACTCTGGATGAGACGACTGAGCATTAACCTAACATTCTTCTTCAAAATATTGCATAAAATATCATTCTCAGACAGTAAGGAGATACAGTTCTCACCGGAAGGCTCTTACAACCTTCGTAACCAAACGTGCACAGTATCTAGGAAAAGCTGTAAGACAGCACTCCGTGCAAACTTGTTCATAGTCATGTACTCTAAGATATGGAACAGTTTACCCCTAGAAATAAGGACCTGTCACTCTATTATAACCTTCAAACGCTTGCTATATAAACTGCTTCATCCAAATGACTATGCCAATCACACCGCACCACTTATTTCTAAAACGCATGAGCTATTAGAACACTATAACGCCTAGACTCATTACTAAATATTATGACGCTAAATAAACTCTAAGACTTCGCAAAAATACATGAAAGAACAACTTGATTATAGGTAGTGTTTACTATACAATGATATACATTTATAAGCATTTATATATACATAAATTATTAATGTTCTCTTCATTTTCACATACTTTATCTTTCTGCTATTCTGCTGCTGAGATTACTCTTCTGTATACCTCCTGGTCGAGGTCGAACAACCCAACATCTAAACTGAAATGACCATTTAAGTAAATTCAAAATCAAATTCCATGAACGATCCGATGCAACCACTTGAAAACGCTGGCTAACATTCTGTACAAGGAGTATTCTTGATCTGACATAAAGAAACAACTGGTTTTCAAGTAGTTTCCAATGTATTACTCAACTTACATGTACAGTCTGTCATGCTGACGCAAATGGCGCAAATGGATAGTTCTAGAATCGACCTCGGCCCCATTTGATGCAGTAAAACAATCTAACATGACCTTATCTAATTTTCGTATCCACAATTAAATTTCTTTCCTATTATAAAACTACGATTAGACTGGTGAAAAAATGGAATAAATACATTATTGACTCAAAATGATACATCAACAAACTTTATCTCAAGGATGCTGTTCACAACAAAGTTATATAGGAGAATTGACTTCAAGCTTTATTTTTCCAAGATATCTGTATTACATTCATCTGAAGTCTGGGTTTTTTGTTAATGTGAAGACAATATTTCTATATCTCTTTATGTGTTACACAGACAGACTATTTTGCAGACTGTTCTGACTGTCTCTAATGTTAGAAAGAACAAACAAACTGTAATTTATATAATAACTTCTGCATACCTGTACAATTGGTATGTTCCTGCATAAACAGGAATAAATAAATATATATTCTCTTATCAAAGTACCAGAGAGCAAAGGAAAAGTAATGGGTCTTTTCTATCACTTACACTTATATGTTCATATTCATTGTATATTATGTTTTATTATACATAAAGATTTATTTCTACTTAGTCTTCTTATGCATCTGTGCGACTAGTTTATTTATCGTTGATAAAATAATAGGGCATTTATGTGCGTTTATTAGGTACTGTAGTAAACTAGTATTTCACTCGTTCTAGGAATAAATAGTTTGTTTATGTAATCAGTGGAGTGAAACAGTCTGTACAGAGAGCGTTTGAAACGTATAACCGTGTTGCAAGTTCTGACTTCTAGGGGAAGGTTGTTCCATATTTTAGAATACATGACTGTGAAAAAATTTTTGACGGAGTGTTGACCTAAAGGCCTTTATTGTCACTGTGCAAGTTTGGTTACGCAGATCGTAAGAGCCCTCTTGTGCGAATTGTATGTCCTTACTGTCTGAGAATGATATTTTGTGAAGGACCTTAAAGAAGAATACTAGGTTAATAATAAGTCGTCTCGTCCAAAGTGGGTCAAGTTTTAGAATCATGCACTGTGAGATGTAGTCTTTCCTACAATCGCAGCCAAGTAGTTTGGACGCGAAATATCGTTGGATACTTTCTATCCTTAGCTTTTCACGTGTGTGATTGCTGCTAATAATAAATGGACAGTATTCTTGTGGTGACCTCACACATGTTTTATACAGAATTGGCTTGGCTGCTTCATTGTTGTGAAAGTTCCTGAGTATGCATCCTAAGAGCATCCTCGACTTTCGAGTCTGTGATGCCACTTGGTCAGAGAATGTTAGGTCACTAGAGAACCTGAGGTCTAAGTCAAAGACACTTCGGGGTCTGGTTAGGTTAGCAGATTGAGGCGTTAATTTCAAGTAAATTGAGGGTGCGCCAAAGCAGATACAATCACATTTGTTCAGGTTAAATTGTAGATTCCACTTTATCTAATTCTTTCACCTACAGTTTGAATTATCAGTGAATACGGTCTGACACTCTGACATAGATTCCTATCTGTTAGTGAGATTGACCCCCCTATGCCTAGTAAACATAATACTTCTTGGCCATTTACTCGCATCTTAGAATACACGACCGCACTCTCAATAGCCTCCACTACTTCTAGCGTGACAGAAGATAAAGAACACACATTAAACTGTCTGAACTTGTTCCTTCTCCTTCTTTCTGGGCAGCACCTCCTCCAGTGTCCTTCTTTGCCACATTCAAAGCATTAGTCATTGCTGGTACTCATTCTTAGTGCCACTACTTGAGGCTGCAAACCCTCCACTTTCTGTTCTCATTCGCTAAAGTTCGCCGGTTGTATTGCAGCTACATTTGTGCTCAACAGCTATATGGTCACCTCCAGATCACCAACGTCCATGGGTTGTGCAGCGTTAACCAGTTATGGTTGATGAGAAATCAAGATGATGATGAAAGAATGAGGACGTGGAATGTCCGTACAATGTACGAAAGTCGGAAGGCTGCACAGGTAGCCAAAGAAGTGAGATGATATGGAATAGAAGTGCTCGGAATCTGCGAGAGCAGACGGAATGGATGTAGACTGTCAGAATTGTCAACTGAAAAGTCAGTAAGCTACTCCGGCCAACCAGATAACAACTACGAGGACACTGAGGCGATGAGTGGCTATCATTATATCACCAATGGCAGCCAAGGTCCTAATGCAGTGGAGACCGATTTCATCCAGGACCATGACAGCAAGACTCAGCTCAAAAGGAAGGAAGGAAGGCTATAATTACCCAGTGCTGCACACAATGCTACAAACAATTGGGAACAAAAGAAGAAAGCGGATATCCATAGACAACTGGAAACAGTTGTGGACAACACCACAAATGGTGACATCAAAATCCATATGGGCGATGTGAATGCACGCCAAACTAGGAGCAGGTAATACAGGAAGACAACTCATCATGGGTTAAGAGACTCTCGTGAAATCAGTGACAATGAAGAACTTTTCACAGGATTCTGTGCACTCAGCGATTCAGTGATCGGAGCAAACACAAGGTTGTGCACAAAACAACATGAATTTCATCTGAAGGGCACACTTTAAACCAAATTGCCTTCATCCCAATATTGCTCAAGGAAGTGGAGTCGCAGCCAGCATGCTGGACACAAAGTGGAGAAGGGGAGCAGATTTGGACTCAGACCATCATCTACTTCAAGCAACCTTCAAAGTGAAATCGAAGTCACTTAGAACAACCTGAGACAGCCCGCAATTATAGTCCAGTACGCAGAAACTGAAGGACAAAACTTCAAAGGATGCCTTCATTACGGATCACATCAGAATAAAGTTGAAATCATAACGTGGCATCAGTGAGGAAACCCGTGCAGAAGAACACTGGTACTAACTCTCTGAGGGTAATATTCAAGAAAATGCGTACAACTGTCCTAGGAAGAAAGAAGGGAAAAGGCAAAGAATGGCTCTCAACGGACACCCACCTGAAAGCTAATGGAAGGGAGAAGACGATTATGGTTATACAGGAAATGACTCAATACAAAGATGGACAACAGAAGAAGGAGAAACTGAGTGCAATGTGCACTGCGCTGAATAAAGACAGTAGTGGAGAGGAATGCTAGGACAGACAAACGACAATTTTATGACACACTGGCAACTGAAGCAAAACAGGTCTGCCAAAGGTAAAGGAGACCTCAGGATATTATATCAGATACCCAGGTCTCTATCCGGTTAGAGATCAACCCAGATGATGAAGCCAATAAAATACATTCAAGGGAAACTAATTACCATGGAGGAGAAACAAATAAAACACTGCGCTGATCACTTCAAAGGACTCTTGGATCGACCACCATATGTGACTCGTCCAGAAATACCAATGGACACCAGTCCGTCAGTCAAAACAGAAATTTTGAATGGTGAAGTCTAGGAAAGCTGCAGGACCAGACGTAATTCCCCGCAAAGCACTGAAAACGGACCCAGAGACCGTGGAAGATCTTCTTACGCCATCATCGCAAAGGGCTTGGAAAGAAGGAGAGGTACCCACCAGTTGGAGGAAAAGCTACCTCGTAAAGCTTAGTTCCATGCAAGAAACGGTGTGGAATAATTCCCTTCTTCACGCCAGGTAAAATACTAAGCTACATCATCCTGGGTAGAATAAACGATGCAATGGATGCAGAATTCCGCTCAGTACAAGCTGGAATTAGAGAAAGCGAATCATATAATGACTAATTGCAACTACATGCATCATCCAACAGAGCGTAGAATGGCAGTCAAACTTCTGCCTCCCTTTTTTATCACTTTTAGTTTTTACTAACAAAATTGCATTTTCTTACGGGGTTGATAAGGCATATCCCCTGTTTGAAGTGGCGCCTCCAGCTTTACCTTGAGGACATTCGCGCGGTCTAGTTGATTTCAGTTTGGCTGATTTGTTTCGTTCGATTTAGGTGGCTGCATTTGACGTGATTCTGGTTTCTGTTTGGCTTGAACTGTATTGATTTTGTTAAGAATAGTCGTCAAAAGCTGCCTCTAGGCCTGAAGGTAGTTATGGTGCAGGAGGATGCTTGAGAATGTGTTTCATGTGAAAATTATAGGGTGCACCTAAAATCCTCCCGTTTGCGGCGTCTCAATGATTTCTGTAGAGCTTCGTTTTATCACTTGTGTCCATATTTGTCGTTCACGAGTGTTTCAGTAAATGTTTATGGCTATAATCAGGAACTTTCCGAAACGGTAACTGTGCACAGTTACCATGGTAAGGAATTTATATTTTTTTCCGCTATAGTTTCCAAGTCAATGTATCTTTTAAGTTGCTTACTGTACTCTGTTGGCTATTCATGAATTTTTTATTGAAAAGCTTCTGTTTTCATTTACAGTGGTACCGAATGGACGCATTGGCAACTGGAGACAATGGCGACCAACCTGCCCTTCCTATATCAGTGGATATCAAAAAACCTTTAGACGGAATTATGTTTAGTTACCGGTATACCAGTTGGGTTCAAGTAGAAGATGCTCTAAGTCAGCTGGAATCAGTAATATATGTACATATGTATGACAGAGTATTCCTAGGCAACTCATACACATTATGTAATCAAAAAGTGCATACGGGACCATGAATCTCAGGATTTGAAGTACAAATTAGTAGTCTTTCGTTGTACATATGGCATGAAGCGAAAAACTAGAGGTTCAGGTTTAGGCGTCAAACCGTAAGAATTCTATAATTCACATTTGTGACGCCTTCCCAAAGTCTGCCCATTTTCTAATTTTCAAATGATCCTCCTCCTCTGGATTACACCTCGAATTACGTAATATATTTTCCAGTACAAATTTACCAGTATCTGATTGGTCCTATGATCTCTTTTTTAAATGTAATTAAGACTGCACAGCTTATGTAAATGGACCGTCGATAAGTAATTTTCGTCGCCATTTACGTCTTTTTCTTATGATTCAGTATGGGGATATTATGTTCTTAGACAGAATACGTCTACCACATTTTAGAATCATAACTCGTGCATTAATAATCATATTTAATCCTGCAGCACGTCGAATGCGGGGAGTAATATTTTCGGTGTTGCGCTTCTTTGGCTTTTTGTTTCAGATGACATATATATATCCACATATATATACTGCTTGTAGATCTCGTCAGAAGCACACGTCACATCACTTATGATCTATAAAATTCGCATTCTGTAATGAGCAGTACTGAATGACGGATGCCCCTATGTGTGTTTGACTAGGCCTTCCCTCTTCGGTTCCCTCCTTGCGTTCTTACTAAATTCAAGTCCAACACAAGCTGTTGGCTTCTAATTTTACACACGCTGTTGATCGGTTATGCTGACGAATACTTTGATATAAGGTCTGTTTATTAAAAATAACAAAAAACAGGAGAGACGAAGAATCAAGAGCTTGTTAAAATATAGGGAGAAAACCTTGAAATACTTTGTTTTTGGTAAGCGAGGTCCAGGAAACTTATAGTGCTAAGACCTTTGTTCGCAAGTCAAATGAACACAGGAACTATCAAAAAGGCGGTTTCAGCTAAGAAAATTGTCTTCTCGACATATATGATAAATTTGGAGCCGAGTGCATTGTCTGCTTGTAAAACACGCCCGGGAACATTAATCAGTATTGTTAGCGAAGAGAGAACGCAAGGGTGTATGCTTTTCGATAACACAACATTTGGTGAATTCAGGACATTCAGCTCCATTTGAAAAGTCCTTCAAAGTCATATACAAGATCCGATCAAACCGATCCAACAGGGTGAAATCAAGACATCTGGAGATAGTTGAGTCACTGCCAGTCCAAAAGCTCAAGTCCATTCTATGTGTCGAGAAGAAATATGTCCAACTGTTACCTCTACCGTGGCCACCATGATAGGTCAGTCCCCCCAGTAATAACTATCCTATTAGCTTTCATGTCCAACCTTCCTGTTTATTTCTGTTATTTTTATGGTTTTAATTCCTGTTTCCACTGAACTGAATTTATCTCGCATGATCAAGGTCATTGGAATAACTAGGCACCTGAAGGTCATTTTCGTTCATTCAAGACGGCCATTTTGGATTTTTGTCCCCTAGCCGTTCGTTTACACATTGGCTTTTACTCTTTTACTTCCTATCTGCATTACTAGATTTGTTTTTTATATCTGGGCTTCCCACCTATTTTGTTATTACTACGTCGCTAATCCGTAATTGTACAAACTGTCAGGTTTTTCAGTAACTATGATCATATCATGTCTTATCTACCTGATCATCCTGATTATTACATTTTGAAATTTTACTTATTTGACTCTTGACCGAAAATAATTCTGGAAGCAAAGAAAAGCGTTACACAAGTTATTATGGTTAAAGAACATGCTTCTTGGATAGCAGTATTACCTGGAATAGTACAAGCTGATGTTATAATGATTACTGAAGCGCAACTGTCAGTGGGCCTGGACATTAATTCACTCATAGTGTGGTATTTCTGTCCCAGGCCAAACACAGATGTTAACTGGCACTGCTGTTTACATTCGGAATGACACAGGAATTAGGTCAAAGTTTTCTGAGGCGCATGATGGTGGCACTGGAGAGGCCGTAATTTGTGTTATTTATCTGAGTAATGAAACTAACGATCGGGCTCATATATAGAAGTCTCATCTGTCGACCTTATGACTTCGCATTAGACCACCTGCGGTTCGGGTGGAGTGGTTGATACGTCTCTGATAGCGAGTTACTTTAAGACATCACATGTTTTTGGGAGGGATTAACGTCAACTAGCCTGTACGACTGTTTCGCCAGTGGACACACGCTGATACTCCTTAAATATGCCCTTGTCTAGCACGTGTATTCACCAGCATGGCACTACCCTGAGTACGATCCCTCTATTAGGGAATCAGCACCAACAAACCAGGAAAAGGATGTAGGTGACAACAAGTACCTCCAATCCCAAGGAAGCACTGACTAGACAGTCGTCATTTTTAGTTTTAAAACTCATGGCTTTACCCAAAGGCCAACACCTCACCCAAACATTTGAAAATAAGATGTATAGGCTATCAGGAACTAAGCGTTCTGAAGTCGCTGGTCGTTTAATATAAACGGGGCCATCAAGAAGCTTCGGCAAGACTTAGAAATACAATAAAATGCATCACAGCATTTCGTACTTTGTTCCACTCCTTCAAAGCTGATGCATGAGTCTTGGATAAATAATGAAGTAGGAGGGTTACCAAGACACCGAAAATGCTTATAGGATCAGTCTACTGTCGAAGGGAAGAATAAGTTTCAGACAGAATACTGTGAAATTTAGAGCCTTTTTAAGTATATGATCAACGGAGCGAGATAACAAATTACCAATGAACGAAGCTGTTGTCGATGCCATTTTAAGCATTCTACAAGGTGCTCTACTTAGCCCTCCTTGGTAAACCGAAAGGGTGTAGATTTAATCATTGTCTGTGCAGTTGTTTGCGGGACTATAGACTGGGTAGGATGCAGGTAGTAAGGGTAAGTGGTGTACTAATAGGTGTTAGGTTGAGGACCACAGGGTGCCGTTCTGGGTCCCTTGCTATTAATAATACACATAGACGAATTGCTGAAAATTTTTACTTTGTCCTTATTATGGTTTGTGGGTCATATAAGGATCTGGAGATCTATAAATAATAATGACGACAGGTCAGTCTTACAAAGTGACATAGATAAATTAACTGAATGGTTTAATCCTTGAAGTTTAAAAATTAATCCTTGACAAAGCTCAGCGATGCATCTATGCTAGAGTCCTTAAACCTCATACATTCTGGTGGATACAGATGTTAAGAAACAAAGCGACTCAGGAGTTATTGCCAGCTGCATATTGCAATGCAGTTCCACTCAAGGCTTTTAGACGCAACAGGTGAGCCGAAGTGCTAGCCGCTTAGACAAGTCTATGTTTAAAGTATTCTGTCCAGGCGAATGTCAGTCTGCCGTCAAGTTTTCTTCCGGTGAGCGTGCATTTGTCGCAACCTGGACTGGCATTTTGGCCCACTATAAATTTCACTTCCACTCTAGTCGGTGCATCACAGATGACCGCTGTCAAACGAATGTTGAAGTGCTAATTCAGTCTGGTAAATGTATGCCTCGACTTAATATATCCCTTAGCTCACACTCTGGCGGTACGTTCGAAATTGGTGACATTTTTGCACGTGTTTGCTCTGATATTCATTTACTGCTTATAGTCATATAATCCTTGAAATTATGGTCCAAATTTCTAAAAAACGTGTTCGTAGAAACACAGTTGTTTTAGATAGTGCCTCAACCTCGGTTATAACTGCATTACCACCCTGTAATACAGCATTAACTACTAGCTCACAAAATGGCTTGAGTGCAATTCTCACTCCTGTGATACAGATGAAAGATGTTCTGTTAGAGAACTCTGAGATCTGTAAATTAGACCTCCTTGTGAAAGATATCCAAAGGCAAGTAAATGAACTTCAGGAAAAATTAGGTCAGTTTGATAGAATGTCACTGCCAATGTCAAATATCACGGAGAGCGGTTCTGATATTGGCCAGGTTAAGTCTTTACTGGATGTAACTCAAAGCAAGCTTTCGGATTTAGACCCAATAGCCTGTCTGTTAAGAAAGCATCCTAAAATGTCTCCAGACACCCTAAATAAGGCTGAAAATCTGATTGACTGCTTGGCTGCGGAGGTGATGAAGCGTATAACCTCTTCTCACCAGGCTATAGTTTACAATGTCCCAGATTCTCTTCCTCTGAAGACTGTGAAACACAAAATCCTGATTTGTTGCGGCATGGCTAGTGTTCCATGTGAATGCAAAAGACTTCGTAAAAAGTCTAACCAGGCTAACTGTCCCATTATTTTTAAGTTCAGTAATTCCCTTGATTCTAGTAAGTTTACTAAATGTCAGGATCACCTAAGACTGAACAGCAGTTATAAGTCTATAACCATAGCTCAGGATAAAACACCTTGTCAGCGCAGAATAATGCGTAGTAATAACCTGGCCACCTCCTCTAGCTTAGAATTACCCAAAAACGATCGTGCACAGCAACAGTCACCTAATGCTGACATTAGCATTCAGCAAACCACACAACAACCACGCATGGCAATGGAACTAGGGACTGATTTAGATACCAGTACCCCTGTAAATAACGTCTCACCGAAAGATGTTAAAATAGGTAGAACTGCTGCAAGCTGTTCTAAGAAATTCTTACCCAAACGTGGTGACCTCACCATAATGAACAAATTTCGCCGGGTTGAGACTAATGATGGGGAAGAATACTTTGTATTCAATACGCTTGCTGAGAGAAAGACTGTCAAAAAACCCTCACCTCTTACGAAAAGTTCCTCTCGAAACACAAGTATATCTGGTGGTTTTCAGTATGCTCCACCTTATAGAAAGTCAGGCCCCAAAACCCCCAAAGTCTTACAACCAAAGCACCTTCCCTCTCAATTTCCTTTAAGTTATAAAACCAACACGAAAGTGTGTACCGGTATGATGGATAGCACGTGGATGGGTAGACCATTTGATGCTATGCTTTTTAACCGTCAACCCAGGCCCAACATCTACTATCCTTATATCCAGGAACAAATGGT
The DNA here is from genome assembly GCA_944472155.2 of Trichobilharzia szidati. Lineage (NCBI taxonomy): Eukaryota > Metazoa > Platyhelminthes > Trematoda > Strigeidida > Schistosomatidae > Trichobilharzia > Trichobilharzia szidati. The sequence goes on from OX235272.1 coordinate 55,997,436, forward strand.
AAATTTTCCAAGTGTCCCGAATCACTGGTACGACCCATGGCACCTAGGACCACCTCACTGCACTCTAACCCCGATGTACAGACACCCAGTCCGACCCCCGTATCATTCATAAACTCTTGCGTTGTTGACGCACAAACAGAGTTAGGTTATGGTGATATCTTAAGCCAGTTTGTAGTATCCCGTGACTTATTCACGATATTGCTAATTAATGCACGTTCCTTAATCAATAAGATATCTGAACTAAGGGCATTATTATTTATCGCCAAGCCTACTGTAGCTCTGATTACTGAATCATGGTGCTCATACTCTGTACTTGATGTGCATATAGGCATAGATGATTACACTGTACACCGTGCAAATAGAGATTGCAAGCGTGGTGGAGGATGTCTCATATATATACATAACTCATTCGTAGCCAGTAAGGTGGAAGATGAAATACTGAACGAGGTACCTGATTCACTCTGGGTCGTCTTACAAGGAGATAAGTACAAGCTTCTCATAGGCTGTGTTTATCGAGCACCAAGCTCAACCAAAGAAACTGATGCGTTATTAGCTAAATCATTCGCACACGCCTCATCGTTTAGTACTAATTACAAAATAATTGCAGGGGACTTCAATCTTCCAGAAGTCAATTGGTTAAGTAGTTCCGGCCCCCAACGCTTCGACGAATTACTTGCCACTATCGATTGTTATGGATGGCAGCAACACGTCCAGACACCTACTCGTGGTGACAACATGTTGGACCTTGTGTTTTGTCATGACACAATCCCAGTCTCCACCTATGTTGGTAACAGATTTTCCAGTAGTGACCATAGAATGGTACTCTGCTCTCTGCCTTTCTCACCACTAAATACAGGAAACAAACAGGATTCAGGGAGCTTGATTTGTCGTAGTTACAAACATACAGACTGGGGATTAGTCCAAGAACTCATTCGACTCTGTCACTGGGATGAATATTTTACCACTGACTCCCTGGAGGCTGTAGTGTCCCTATTTTACAGGAATGTTATCCTTTGTCTAGATACTGTTGCTCCTAAGAAGGTAGTGAAATTAAGTAGACACCAAGCTGAATACATTCCGAGGGCATGCCGCAATAAGTTAAGGAAGTTGAAGAAACAGTACTATTCCACTAAGGATATATCACTACTGCACTCAATCCATGAGTCTCTTGAATCTATCAAGCGCCAACGCTCTCAAAAGGACCTCGACGAAGAATTAAGGGCACTTGAAAGCACCTCCAAAGTTTATAACTTAACAACACTTCTTAAAAAACGAATGCAGTCGACTAGGGACATCCCCTATTTACTTCATGACAAAGTTATCTACAATGTGCCTGCCACCATCTGTGAAATATTCAGTGAGTGGTTTGCAAACTTCAGTTTAGAAACGCGCATTCCTGGTGAAACCGGCCCCCTTACTAGCTCTTTCCTCGGAAGCATAGTGTTCACCGACCAATTAATAGAACAAGCAGTTAAAAGCCTGAAACCTTCCACTAGCACGGGACCAGATGGCCTTGCTTCTATAATTTTCAAAAACAGTGGGTGTGATATACCCCTACTACTTCTTAAATTCTTCTCAATATCTATGGACACTGGCACTTACCCTAATGAGTGGAAAACTAGCTTCATAATTCCACACTATAAATCCGGTGATAAGGCAAACGTCCGCAATTACAGACCTATAAATATAACCCCAGTTGTCTCGCGAGTCATGGAGAAAGTTGTCAAAGATCAGTTGTCAGACTATCTACTTAAGGAAGATCTTGTTACAAGGTCTCAACACGGATTTCTCAAAAATAGGTCTTGCGTTACTTGCCACTTCGACTTTTTCAACTGCATCACTAGTAGTCGCGAAGCACGTAAGCTAGTTGTTGTTCTCTACTTCGATATATCTAGGGCATTTGACATGGTATCTCACAGTATTCTCTTTGAGAAGCTGTATTCATGTGGGATTCGCAATCCATTACTGAGCTGGTTAAAATCGTTTCTAAGCAATAGGGTACAAATAACCAAGGTTGGATCTGTATTGTCTCATCCTAGGCAGATCACAAGTGGGGTTGTGCAAGGTAGTGTCCTAGGTCCACTTTTATTTACAGTATACATTAACAGCATTTGCAACTGCTTCACCTCAGGTAAATCATTCCTATATGCTGACGACCTCAAAGTCGTTTACTCCTGCTACGCTCATGAACTAAGCGATATGGTAAATAAAATACATCTTGAACTAAGTGGTCTCGCAACATGGTGTACTGAATCCTGTCTAAAGTTCAACATTGATAAATGCGGCTGGATTTGTATCGGAAACAGTAACCTTGACCTGAATCTTGAAATAAATGGGCGTAAACTAGCCAAGCTCAACTCAGTCGTAGATCTCGGTATCAGATACTCTAGTAACTTAACGTTCTCTGAACAAACTGATTATGCCAGACGTAAAACACGAAGGCTCCTAGGATGCATAACTCGCAATTTCTTTTGTTGTGAAACTAGGGTTTTATTATATAAAGTATGTGTCCGACCTATTTTAGAATACTGCCCGTTTATTCTTAGCGGACTCAGACAAAATGACAAGCTTAAGTTAGAAGGAGTGCAACGGCAATTCACCTTAAGAATTCTTGGTTTAGAAAGTGGTCTCCAATACTATGAACGTTGCGACAGACTAAGTTTAGAACCACTCTGGAAAAGACGTCTTAAGCTAAACCTGATTTTTTACTACAAGCTAACTAATCTGCTCGTGCACTCCTCCGAGCCAATAATTAAACCTACCGCTGTCATCAGTTACAATCTTAGAAATCATCACAACCTAGTTGCTATAGAGCATTGTCAGACTTACATGCGGTATAATTTCTTCTTAAATAAGTTTTCAGTCATTTGGAATAGACTACCAGCTGATGTGCGCGATGCAAACACACTCGCAGTGTTCATCTCCTCAGTCACCAGACTGCTCAAAGATGACAGTGCACTTCTGAGTCTGAATCCTACACCCACTTTTTCGCCCAACATAGATATTTTAAGTTCATTAAACGTGTAGTTACAACAAACTACAATTATAAATTTTTATATTATTGGAAGTACATGATAGACATTTTTACACAGGACAATAATATTAGTTCACACAATATAAAAGTTAGCATCACGGGAATAGTTAGTTAGTGCACCAAAATAACTATAATTACTAAACAGAATATAAATGTATATATACATATTAATCACTCCCTAAGTACTCCACTTGCTTTCTTTTGCGTTGTTGTTGTTTGTCTTCTTTTGTCTCTCACCATTTCAGCTTCCATTTAACTTTTTGAATGAGAATGAAGAATGTAGATATTTGCCCATTTACAATGACAAATGATCTGCAAACATTATTGGTCCCATATCTTACAATTCCCTCGTGAATTGCGCATTGCCTTCACCAACGACGCAACCTGGATTACAGTTGTGAAATATACCTTTATACCAATAAAAAAGTATTGATTTATAATACTTCACGATTGTAACTTACAACATAACTGATCTTGTCTGCAAAAATAGCTTGCATTTCTTGAAAACACCCGTTTATAAGAAAATATAAACTGTCATTATTATTAGCCTACCTTGAGTACTATTCACTTGTGATGTTACGAAGAAAATGCTGACAAAAGTATACAAGTGTATTACTTATTTTAAATTATTATCAAATTTGGATATAAATCAAGAATAAGACTCGATGCCGTACACACCAAAGTTATATGGAGGAATTACTTCAAGCTTTATTTTTTTCCCAAGTATTTGTAATCCATCCAAAACATACTTGGGTTTTTTTGTTAATGCGAAGACAATATTTCTATATTTCTTGATGTGCTCCATTGAATGACTAGTTATCATATTGTTCCCATAGACAAAATGACTGCAACCTTATAATTTTACCATGAACCAAATTTATGTAATTTAAATAATACTTATCCATGCCTGTACAATTGGTGTGTCCTACACAGGTAGGAAAAAATGTATTTTATTAAATTACTATTATTAAATATGCTTACTAATCGTATATGTAATTTATCATATTGATGATGCCTGTAAACTGGCGTCCCTCATGTAAAAAATGAGAATATACTATTATTATTATTATTAGTGTATTACTGATAGGTATACACGGTGGTCCTAGTGAACCGAGCAGTTATAAAAAGGTTATGCAATGACTTAGTATATTCTCATTTTGTACATGAGGGATGCCAGTTTACAGGCATCATCAATATGATAAATTACATATACGATTAGTAAGCATATTTAATAATAGTAATTTAATAAAATACATTTTTTCCTACCTGTGTAGGACACACCAATTGTACAGGCATGGATAAGTATTATTTAAATTACATAAATTTGGTTCAAGGTAAAATTATAAGGTTGCAGTCATTTTGTCTATGGGAACAATATGATAACTAGTCATTCAATGGAGCACATCAAGAAATATAGAAATATTGTCTTCGCATTAACAAAAAAAACCCAAGTATGTTTTGGATGGATTACAAATACTCGGGAAAAAAATAAAGCTTGAAGTAATTCCTCCATATAACTTTGGTGTGTACGGCATCGAGTCTCATTGTTGATTTATATCCAAATTTGATAATAATTTAAAATAAGTAATACACTTGTATACTTTTGTCAGCATTTTCTTCGTAACATCACAAGTGAATAGTACTCAAGGTAGGCTGATAATAATGACAGTCTGTATTTTCTTATAAACGGGTGTTTTCAAGAAATGAAAGCTATTTTTGCAGGTACAATCAGTTATGTTGTAAGTTACAATCGTGAAGTATTATAAATCAATACTTTTTTATTGGTATAAAGGTATATTTCACAACTGTAATCCAGGTTGCGTCGTTGGTGAAGGCAATGCGCAATTCACGAGGGAATTGTAAGATATGGGACCAATAATGTTTGCAGATCATTTGTCATTGTAAATGGGCAAATATCTACATTCTTCATTCTCGTTCAAAAAGTTAAATGGAAGCTGAAATGGTGAGAGACAAAAGAAGACAAACAACAACAACGCAAAAGAAAGCAAGTGGAGTACTTAGGGAGTGATTAATATGCATATATACATTTATATTCTGTTTAGTAATTATAGTTATTTTGGTGCACTAACTAACTATTCCCGTTATGCTAACTTTTATATTGTGTGAACTAATATTATTGTCCTGTGTAAAAATGTCTATCATGTACTTCCAATAATATAAAAATTTATAATTGTAGTTTGTTGTAACTACACGTTTAATGAACTTAAAATATCTATGTTGGGCGAAAAAGTGGGTGTAGGATTCAGACTCAGAAGTGCACTGTCATCTTTGAGCAGTCTGGTGACTGAGGAGATGAACACTGCGAGTGTGTTTGCATCGCGCATATCAGCTGGTAGTCTATTCCAAATGACTGAAAACTTATTTAAGAAGAAATTATACCGCATGTAAGTCTGACAATGCTCAATAGCAACTAGGTTGTGATGATTTCTAAGATTGTAACTGATGACAGCGGTAGGTTTAATTATTGGCTCGGAGAAGTGCACGAGCAGATTAGTTAGCTTGTAGTAAAAAATCAGGTTTAGCTTAAGACGTCTTTTCCAGAGTGGTTCTAAACTTAGTCTGTCGCAACGTTCATAGTATTGGAGACCACTTTCTAAAGCAAGAATTCTTAAGGTGAATTGCCGTTGCACTCCTTCTAACTTAAGCTTGTCATTTTGTCTGAGTCCGCTAAGAATAAACGGGCAGTATTCTAAAATAGGTCGGACACATACTTTATATAATAAAACCCTAGTTTCACAACAAACGAAATTGCGAGTTATGCATCCTAGGAGCCTTCGTGTTTTACGTCTGGCATAATCAGTTTGTTCAGAGAACGTTAAGTTACTAGAGTATCTGATACCGAGATCTACGACTGCGTTGAGCTTGGCTAGTTTACGCCCATTTATTTCAAGATTCAGGTCAAGGTTACTGTTTCCGACACAAATCCAGCCGCACTTATCAATGTTGAACTTTAGACAGGATTCAGTACACCATGTTGCGAGACTACTTAGTTCAAGATGTATTTTATTTACCATATCGCTTAGTTCATGAGAGTAGCAGGAGTAAACGACTTTGAGGTCGTCAGCATATAGGAATGATTTACCTGAGGTGAAGCAGTTGCAAATGCTGTTAATGTATACCGTAAATAAAAGTGGACCTAGGACACTACCTTGCACAACCCCACTTGTGATCTGCCTAGGATGAGACAATACAGATCCAACCTTGGTTATTTGTACCCTATTGCTTAGAAATGATTTTAACCAGCTAAGTAATGGATTGCGAATCCCACATGAATACAGCTTCTCAAAGAGAATACTGTGAGATACCATGTCAAATGCCCTAGATATATCAAAGTAGAGAACAACAACTAGCTTACGTGCTTCGCGACTACTAGTGATGCAGTTGAAAAAGTCGAAGTGGCAAGTAACGCAAGACCTATTTTTGAGAAATCCGTGTTGAAACCTTGTAACAAGATCTTCCTTAAGTAGATAGTCTGACAACTGATCTTTGACAACTTTCTCCATGACTCGCGAGACAACTGGGGTTATATTTATAGGTCTGTAATTGCGGACGTTTGCCTTATCACCAGATTTATAGTGTGGAATTATGAAGCTAGTTTTCCACTCATTAGGGTAAGTGCCAGTGTCCATAGATACTGCGAAGAATTTAAGAAGTAGTAGGGGTATACCACACCCACTGTTTTTGAAAATTAAAGAAGCAAGGCCATCTGGTCCCGTGCTAGTGGAAGGTTTCAGGCTTTTAACTGCTTGTTCTATTAATTGGTCGGTGAACACTATGCTTCCGAGGAAAGAGCTAGTAAGGGGGCCGGTGTCACCAGGAGTGCGCGTTTCTAAACTGAATTTTGCAAACCATTCACTGAATATTTCACAGATGGTGGCAGGCACATTGTAGATAACTTTGTCATGAAGTAAATAGGGGATGTCCCTAGTCGACTGCATTCGTTTTTTAAGAAGTGTTGTTAAGTTATAAACTTTGGAGGTGCTTTCAAGTGCCCTTAATTCTTCGTCGAGGTCCTTTTGAGAGCGATGGCGCTTGATAGATTCAAGAGACTCGTGGATTGAGTGCAGTAGTGATATATCCTTAGTGGAATAGTACTGTTTCTTCAACTTCCTTAACTTATTGCGGCATGCCCTCGGAATGTATTCAGCTTGGTGTCTACTTAATTTCACTACCTTCTTAGGAGCAACAGTATCTAGACAAAGGATAACATTCCTGTAAAATAGGGACACTACAGCCTCCAGGGAGTCAGTGGTAAAATATTCATCCCAGTGACAGAGTCGAATGAGTTCTTGGACTAATCCCCAGTCTGTATGTTTGTAACTACGACAAATCAAGCTCCCTGAATCCTGTTTGTTTCCTGTATTTAGTGGTGAGAAAGGCAGAGAGCAGAGCACCATTCTATGGTCACTACTGGAAAATCTGTTACCAACATAGGTGGAGACTGGGATTGTGTCATGATAAAACACAAGTTCCAACATGTTGTCACCACGAGTGTGTGTCTGGACGTGTTGCTGCCATCCATAACAATCGATAGTGGCAAGTATTTCGTCGAAGCGTTGGGGGCCGGAACTACTTAACCAATTGACTTCTGGAAGATTGAAGTCCCCTGCAATTATTTTGTAATTAGTACTAAACGATGAGGCGTGTGCGAATGATTTAGCTAATAACGCATCAGTTTCTTTAGTTGAGCTTGGTACTCGATAAACACAGCCTATGAGAAGCTTGTACTTATCTCCTTGTAAGACGACCCAGAGTGAATCAGTTACCTCCTTAAGTATTTCATCTTCCACCTTACTGGCTACGAATGAGTTATGTATATATATGAGACATCCTCCACCACGCTTGCAATCTCTATTTGCACGGTGTACAGTGTAATCATCTATGCCTATGTGCACATCAAGTACAGAGTATGAGCACCATGATTCAGTAATCAGAGCTACAGTAGGCTTGGCGATAAATAATAATGCCCTTAGTTCAGATATCTTATTGATTAAGGAACGTGCATTAATTAGCAATATCGTGAATAAGTCACGGGATACTACAAACTGGCTTAAGATATCACCATAACCTAACTCTGTTTGTGCGTCAACAACGCAAGAGTTTATGAATGATACGGGGGTCGGACTGGGTGTCTGTACATCGGGGTTAGAGTGCAGTGAGGTGGTCCTAGGTGCCATGGGTCGTACCAGTGATTCGGGACACTTGGAAAATTTACCATTTGTTCCTGGATATAAGGATAGTAGATGTTGGGCCTGGGTTGACGGTTAAAAAGCATAGCATCAAATGGTCTACCCATCCACGTGCTATCCATCATACCGGTACACACTTTCGTGTTGGTTTTATAACTTAAAGGAAATTGAAAGGGAAGGTGCTTTGGTTGTAAGACTTTGGGGGTTTTGGGGCCTGACTTTCTATAAGGTGGAGCATACTGAAAACCACCAGATATACTTGAGTTTCGAGAGGAACTTTTCGTAAGAGGTGAGGGTTTTTTGACAGTCTTTCTCTCAGCAAGCGTATTGAATACAAAGTATTCTTCCCCATCATTAGTCTCAACCCGGCGAAATTTGTTCATTATGGTGAGGTCACCACGTTTGGGTAAGAATTTCTTAGAACAGCTTGCAGCAGTTCTACCTATTTTAACATCTTTCGGTGAGACGTTATTTACAGGGGTACTGGTATCTAAATCAGTCCCTAGTTCCATTGCCATGCGTGGTTGTTGTGTGGTTTGCTGAATGCTAATGTCAGCATTAGGTGACTGTTGCTGTGCACGATCGTTTATGGGTAATTCTAAGCTAGAGGAGGTGGCCAGGTTATTACTAGGCATCATTCTGCGCTGACAAGGTGTTTTATCCTGAGCTATGGTTATAGACTTATAACTGCTGTTCAGTCTTAGGTGATCCTGACATTTAGTAAACTTACTAGAATCAAGGGAATTACTGAACTTAAAAATAATGGGACAGTTAGCCTGGTTAGACTTTTTACGAAGTCTTTTGCATTCACATGGAACACTGGCCATGCCGCAACAAATCAGGATTTTGTGTTTCACAGTCTTCAGAGGAAGAGAATCTGGGACATTGTAAACTATAGCCTGGTGAGAAGAGGTTATACGCTTCATCACCTCCGCAGCCAAGCAGTCAATCAGATTTTCGGCCTTATTTAGGGTGTCTGGAGACATTTTAGGATGCTTTCTTAACAGACAGGCTATTGGGTCTGAATCCGAAAGCTTGCTTTGAGTTACATCCAGTAAAGACTTAACCTGGCCAATATCAGAACCGCTCTCCGTGATATTTGACATTGGCAGTGACATTCTATCAAACTGACCTAATTTTTCCTGAAGTTCATTTACTTGCCTTTGGATATCTTTCACAAGGAGGTCTAATTTACAGATCTCAGAGTTCTCTAACAGAACATCTTTCATCTGTATCACAGGAGTGAGAATTGCACTCAAGCCATTTTGTGAGCTAGTAGTTAATGCTGTATTACAGGGTGGTAATGCAGTTATAACCGAGGTTGAGGCACTATCTAAAACAACTGCGTTTCTACGAACACGTTTTTTAGAAATTTGGACCATAATTTCAAGGATTATATGACTATAAGCAGTAAATGAATATCAGAGCAAACACGTGCAAAAATGTCACCAATTTCGAACGTACTGCCAGAAGAAGAGGAACGTTGCCGTAATTCTACCTAACAGGGGCCATAGCTGCTGGTTAGAAGACTTCGAGATGGACTATCTGTCAACATTAAACTGCAGATCAATCTTGTTGGAGGGACTTTCAGTCACAGACATCTCCATGTTGTGCTGCAAACATTTCTGGAGACCGATGTGGCAATAGATCCCCCCTCCGACTAGTACTCATTCGCAAGAGCCATTTCTAATAGTTGTTGGTTGTTGAGGCCATTTCTCTTGGGAGATCTGCAAGATTCTGTTACAATCCGTTTGTGATATGTTCGTGGTAACCATGGTTTTGAGTGGAATATTCGTCATTTCATCACGTTCAGAGGACACTTGTGGGCACATTTGTGAAGCACTAGCAACTGGTGTTAGGCTGCTGCAAGGTGACGATGCCACTACCTTGGTTTCAATGGTCATTGTATCAGTGTTCACTGAAGATGGCTCGACTTCAACAGGAGGGACGGCAGGTGTGACAGCCTCTGTTGACGTCGACGTAACCGAGATCTCGGCTAGTACCTGCTCACAGATACGTAGTGTAATGGCAGGTCAGTCGTAGGTTACGCTGACGTAATCTTTCCATGCTTAGTATAGGGTATTTAGCGTTAGACTAGGAAAATATTAAAAATGAACCACAGCGACTACTTACCGTCATCGTGAACAGTTTAAAAAGTGGGCGCACAATGTGTGGATGTAAGCCAACTAAACAAAAAATTGGTTGCGCTACAATTAACATTGACGACTAATGTTTTCATGAACTCCACTGATTGGTCAGTAAGCATGAACTCACATATAAAATCATCTTTGTTACACCATGAGTCACATGAGTCACACTATTAGCAAGTGTATTGACCCCTTAAATTATCACAGTCAAAGTGACAATAACAAGTCACAGGTAGATTTCTCAGTGTGACTTCAATGTGATACTGTTGGCCACTATTCTTAATGTATATACGTTTATAAACATGCATACATACAAACACATATGTGTATGAGTGTGGGCCTGTCTGGATTAGTGTATGATGGAAAACACTTTAGTTGTAAAGAAACAACCTCTACCATTCTTACTTTTAGGTGTTAGCACTTCCATCTGTGTTCTGATTGTAGGATGATGTGAAAATATTCAACAGGAAACTGTCGATGTAATTACATTAAGAAAAACGCATAATTGAAGTAGTGGTCACGTAATTTCGACATAAAAACTTAACTACTCACAGTTTATCAGTAATCTCATGTACAGTGAAATTTTCCATGGGTTGCATTATATGACATTTTTATCCTCATCTACACGACGGGTCTATGTATCTCACAACATTTTAGGTGTTTCTGTAGGTTCCATATCAGTTTGTTGATTAGATGTATCACACAGTGAAACAGTATTATTACTGGATGACGTTGTTTCCAACACAATTTATTGTTCATAATCATATCACTTGTAATCACACGACTTCGAAACTTGAGTTTTTATAGTTTTCTTTGTCCTCTCCTATTTGTCACAAGGGTAGTAGAATTTTCCAGATATCTGGGACAGGTGATGAATCATTCCTATTACATGTATTCGCAGTTGATTCGATAAACAAGGCTTCTGTTATCAATCTCTCACTGACATTAGATTTTAAAACTGTCATCCTATCCCATCCCACTGTATGGTTGTGTGTGACTGCATGTAGTGCTGTAGCTGAACTGTTCTCTAGATTTCTTATCTTATTCGGGTCAACCGATCTAGATTTGGCTAGGTTTTTATGCTCAGATAGTCTGACTCACTGACGCTGTTCTACTAGTTTGACCTATGTATTTGACCTGACAATCATTGCAGGCAGGGTATTAGATAAACTGAATTGTTTTGTTTTAAGGGCTCCACAGGACTGACCGACAAAGCTTGTTTCTAATTGAGTTTGTGGTTGGTTTGAATGCCAGCCACTTTTATTCCTGGCTGCCTTGTTAAGAATTCTGCGTAAGTTGGTTTCTTAGGTTCCTTCCTGGTATGGAATTACTACTGATGATTTATATTCCTCATTGTTGATGTTGTCTTGTGCATATTTGACATGCATGTCGTCATTAATGTTATTATCATTATTATTATTATTACTATCAATACTATCATTTGTTGTATTTTTACGTTTCCTTACATATTTCCTGACCAATTTATCAGGATAATTATTAAGTTTCAAAGCTTTTCTTATATGTATCACTTCCTGTCTTAGATTATCCTTGGTACTACTTAGTTTTTGTGCTCTGTCACTTAGACATTTCACCAATCCTATTTTCACCGACTTAGGACTGGATGATCGGAAGTCTAAATATCTGTTTGAATGTGTAGGTTTCCTGTAAATACTAGTGTTTAACATTCCATCTTTTTTCCTTTTTACGCTACAATGTAACATTGGAAGCTCCTCTTCCTGACTCTCCAATTCATAAGTGAATTGAATAGACTCATCCTTTGAGTTCGAAAAATCTATCTATATCCTGTGGTCTAAGAACAGTGAATGTGTCATCTACACGAAATGCTGAATCGTGGATAAAAATAAGCCAAATGTTCATAAATAATAATCGCATTTTTTCATTTGGTTCTTGTCTAACTGAGAAAAAATTATCTTACAATCATTTCTCCCCTTACCTGAGATAACTCTCACACTCTGTCTCGCTATACCTCATGAGTTAGTTTATTTTATCCCCTAACCCAAATGCGAAGTCAAAACACATCTGATGAAATATGGTTTGCTTATTACTAATTAACAGATCGAACTGCTGCACTTCTGTGCTGAGTTCCATGTTAAAACTCAGTCAGTCAGCTTTGTCACTGCAGCTGCTTAGTGTCACAACTCACTCCAGTGTTAATTGGCTTAAACAGCTATTATTACCATCTCCTGAATACTCTATGCATCTCCCGATTCCTTAAATTATCCAGAAGAAAACATAAACCAAAAGTCAGTAACACGGACATAAGAAATGGTGTGAATAGAAGTCAATGAGATAAGTGATATTTTAATGCCTGTGGTAAGCCTAACTAAAATACTCATGTATGTGAATGAAGCAAAATGTTGTGTGAGTGACTTGGTATAATCATGAGCGATAGATTGTGCTCGAAACGTCATCAGGTAATATTGCAGTACAACACAGTGTGATTTATCGAAATAAAATCTTATCAATGATGGAGTTATACTCAACCACAGTGCTCAAGTTTTATACTTATATCAGAAATACTTATCTTATGCGTTATGTGTCTCCTGATTGTTTCACTTTTGTCTTCCTCATTGCAGGTTGTCAGTCTTCATAGACATTCTACTAGATTTCGTCATACATAGTGTCTGGAAGCAGTCTTTCAATACATCCACCTCCCACAAAGTTGTTGGTATGAAGCCTTGAGATTATTCACTTAGGGCCGTAGTACAATTAGTACGCTTATATTACTTACTGATGCAATGACATGCAAGACTTGTGCATGTTACTGTGAAGTTTGCTTGTAATAACATTCCCTCCACAGTAAATACAATGCTTGTGATAACAATTCTTCATTACCTTTTCATTGCGTTGATAGGGGCGTATATAATAGAAAAAAGCTAACCTCGTCGTATTAGTTCTCTAAAATACTTTCACTGAGTAAGAAAAGAGAAGTGGGGAGAGTACAGCACCTTGGGGGACACCAGATTCAGTGAGCACAGCAGACGAGGATTTACCTTTGTATACGGTGTTCTGCATTCTGTTAGAGAAGTAGGAATGCAACCAGCTAGTGACCCAGGACTCAGTTTGTGTCATAAAGAGCTTATTTAACAAGAGACATCTAGGTATAGAGTCGAAAGCAGAAGTGAAGTCGATAAACGCGCAGCGGACGTATTTGGCACCTATATCTAATGATGAGACGATACTGTTGTGTAAGACGGCTGCAGCGTCTAAAGTGCCCCCACCCTGTCTATAGCAAATTGTTTGGGGTCTTCAAAGTTTTCAAGGCAGGGTTCAAGTTTAAGAAGTACTAGTTTTTCCATAAGCTTTAGAAACGGGGAAGTGATGGCAATGGGTCTGAACTTTACATTCTTGCTAATGCCAGGGACAGGGACTATTTTAATGTCTTTCCATGCAACAGGTACAACGTTTTTGGAGAAAGAAGCATTTAGGATGTTAGTTAGTGGAGAACATAAAGCATCTGCACATTGTTTTAGAACATATGCAGGTATACCATCAGGGCCAAGGCTACGAGAGGGCTTAAGCGTTTTAAGACATTTTAGAACATCGAGAGCATTAAAGTCATGAAAGTTATCAGCTACATGATTAGTAACATTAGAGGTAGTTATAGTAGAAGGAGAGCGTATAAAAGACTGATTAAGAGCATTAACATCATAAGAAAGAAAAACATTACATCGCTTACTATTGCCAGTAATTTCATTAAAAAGTTTCCACATGCTGATAGGAGATTTGCATGATAAAAGTGTATAATTATACATAGCATTAAGATTTTTGATTTCAGATTTGATTTGAGCATTAATCTTTTTGAGTCCTAACTTATCTTTGGATTTATATAATGTTTCTTTTTGCCTGCGAAGTTGTTTGAAACAAGGAGACGAGAAGCGGTCGAGGCGTTTGAATAGTGTTTGTTTGGGACAGCATATATCAAGGCAGAACTTAAGATAGTCCGTTATATTGGCGTTTGTGTTATCTAATGTACTTTCATGGAATAAATCCCAGTTAGTATTTTTTAACATGCATCTTAGATTGAGTAAGTTGTCAGATGAGTAGCATCTTTGTTGTGCTTTCATAGACAAGTGTGAGAAGACTTTAATATGTGTTTTGCTGTATATTTTTGGTAAAACACGAATAATACAGTGATCAGAGTTAAGCATCGGTGCACTTTTACGTGTTTCATATACTTCTTCGTCATTAGTAAAAACTAAATCGAGTGTTTTGTCAAGTCGAGTGGGAAATTTGACTATGTTTGTATGACCAAGTGCTTCAAGGAAGGAGCAATCTGAGGAGTTGAAATCACCAGCATTAACAGATAGAGAGCTGTCGAAGTTGGCAGCGGCAAACATGGTGAATTCGTCAGCAAAATTTGAAAGATCAGATAGTGAGCAGTTGGAAGAAATGTACATGTTTGTAACCAAGATATGTTTATAGTTGGGGAGATGTTTGGGAACAATAGCATATATTTTAATGCTTATACACCACTGTTGTGACCTAGTAAATTTAGTTGATTTATGCTGACCTAGCAAGCACAAATCACACAGGTCACTGAACTGACAACTTAAAAAGTACATACATATGTATGTCCTAATTAAAGGCACATTAAATGCTTAGAAATTGTAGTTGAATTATATTCGCCTAGTAAGCAAAAATGCATACGTCCTATTTTTGACTTAAAATAAATGTATCAAAATTGCTGTTGATTTATATTCACTTACTAGACATTCTCATACATCTCAATGTACTTTAAACACCACTAATGCATCCAAATAGCATGTGAATCATCACACTACACTCACACCAAAAAAACTTAACACGCCATTATATTATGGTAAGGTAAGTCTTCAATTAAACTGCCTGTAAATTTCCGTGTCAAAATAAAAAAATTACCGCTTTAACTTATACTTTAGACCAATAGGAAGCCAACTAGCCAACAGCCAATCAAAATCTGCCTATATCTATTCATGATAAAATTCTTTCGTAAAACGTCAGTTAGTTCACCGATAATAGTGTTTCCCCTTTCGCTTTATTTCCGACTTCAAAAATATTATCCCCTTTTTGTTGACTATATGCGATCTCTTTCCCCCCTTGAAAATAGTATCTCACCTTGTCAGGCTTTTCCCAGAAATGTTGCCCCTTTTTCCGCACAATTTTCCAATTGGGAAATTTCATCCAGATTTAGTATTTAAGTACTGCTTAGACAACAGGCTCACAGGAAGAGAGAAAACATATGGCCAGCTGTCATCTCTGGACTGTATTCATAGTGTGGTTAATAATACAGACGATTTCTTTAATCCTTTTTATGTGAGCCACACAAATTCCATCAGAAGCTTCTAGAGTCATCTAAAAAGCAGGATCATAGCCTTGACTAAATCAAGAAACACGATGATTAACTGTGGCCTCGACGAATTTGTGTACAGAAATTGGTGAAACCTAACTACGAGGACTCCTATGAGAATTTGGGAGGTTTCCTTGGAACATACAGAAGGAATTTATCCTATGCGGCTGCATTTTAACGTTGCATTAGTTTTATATCAACGTCTTTTTGAAATTATGCACCTCTGCTTCAGACGCACCTGACTGGTCGATAGACATTTGTCAATACCTTCACTAGGTAGTTTCGTTTTAGGCTGCTTTAGTTTAGAGTCACCCCGTTTCAGTGGTTATCAGTGACTACAATCCCATGGGTACCTATGCATTTCGTGAGTTTTGGTTATACGTGTGATATTTCCTTCGTTGATATTTTCCGGTCATGTAGTCTGATATTCTGTGTTTCTTGCAAGTTAACTTCCACATGCTGTGACAGTTATAGTCCGAGCTTCATTAACAAAGCCTTTTGTAAAAGTTAGTCGGAGGCGAATAGAGCGAGTGAAAGCAGCACCAATGTGATTGGAGGTTTTAGTGAAATAATACTTAGATGATGTTTCCACCTCTGGGAGGAAGTTGGCACGTAATTTTCATGACACCTTTTCGCACCAGCACGTCAATTTGTGTGTTTTCATTTGCCTCCAGTTCTCATAAAGATTGACTTGACAAGTAACTGTGTGAGGAATCAGATTGCTCAGAATCTATTGAACAAAAGCGTCAAATGTTTCAGATAATCTCCGTCTATTGATAAAACTATGCAGATTTATAAAAGTGAATAATTGTTTCAAATTTTCGATAAAAGCCTCTCTTCATACATGCAAAGGTTTTACACTAGAACTGTGATCTTCCTTGCATTTTTTAATTATTACATCTACAAATAGGGAAGATACAATCTGAATTCTGTCTGTGCACGTTGAACACGTAACATTAGCTTTGTTGTAGTTTATCACTAAGGTGATGCCCGGAAACCTGTGTCCGACTTCCACAATAAACAAAGGAGGTGATGATAACCAGTCAATGGAAAAGCCCATGGCCTTTATCGGTGCATATGTTGCCTAAAAATAGCGTCATGCACTGAAGTCCTTGTGGTGTTCAGTGAGGCCTGGAACCTCATTTCGCACACTGTTTTCAGTGTAAACGCACATAGGTCTGTGTGCATTTGAAAGGGTCAGAAAGTGGATGATAAATGCCTGACAATAGACAATGAATAGGTATCATTCGTACGTGTTTGACGATGTCTCAGAAAGTGTGAAGACTCAGGACTTGACTACATCTTCAGGAGTTACACCTACATTTAATAAGCTCACTCATCACCCGGCCTTCGTTCATCCAGGTCATTTCCTAAATGTTGCCGTTAACGCGGTTTTCTGTCTCCTCGACAATTCACGCATCTTCCTTCTCCATGCAAAGTGGCCAAAATCTTCCCGGGCTTCATTCAGAGTATCCTGCGCCTATGCATACATGAACGACATTCTAATAGGCAGTTCAAACACATCACTGAATTGCTTAACTTCATGTTATCTCATGTTCTGATTGACCATACATTCTAGAGGGATTTGGATGACAAGCAAATTTCACTGACTATTATTCTGCCTTCCACTTCTATCACAATATACTGTCCGATATAGTGCAAATTTGTCTTCATGGAGTATTGTGTGCAAAAATTGTTGGATCTATAATTGCAAATTCTGACAAAGGATTTCATTGAAAAACAGTCATCCGCTCTAGTTATCCCTCCCCTGTTAGCATTGTCTTCACTTGTACTGTTATCTCTGCATTGAATTATAATCACCAAACTTTACCTTAATTTCACAATTTATTATCAAGCCAAACATTCTGATGAGACAGTAGTTCCTATATCCATCCCTCTTCCCCTACAAACACATACGCTCAAAATAACTGACTGACTACACTGTTATTATTGCTTATTATCAATATGTCATCACGTTATCAATAGTTTGATCACCTTGGTTATTATCCACTAGTTCACAGACTTGATGAGGAGTTACCGAAAAGGTTTATTTGATTAAATAGGGTTCTCCAGTTGTATTGATGCGATTTGTTGAATTAATAACATTTTGTTCGTGTCCTTTGAGTTCTGCTCTGTTTCGGAACATTCCACCTAATTTAGATTTCCACTCTCTGAGTTGAACCCACTAGTAAGTTTCTGAATGCATATAATTGTTTGTCTGTCACAATTTGATTCTACTACTCATTCATGATATGTATCAATTCACTCTGTTCTTCGATTTTGTATTTTGTCTCCAGTCAATCCTTATTTCCAATCAAAATTTTGACTATACCTCCCTCACTTGTCTAATTGTATTGTAAATAGTCAGTCTTCTTACACTGAATAATTTGTCTGCTCACATCATCCTTTGAATTGTGTTGTCTAAACTTTCTATCTATAACTCCAAGTCACCATGAAAAGTGCGTTCAAGCATTTTGTGAATTGTAATCTGGTTTAGTTGAGTATGTTCGCAGTTGAAGGGAATCCACGAAACTAAGCGAAGTCGTATTCTTCTGTAAATGTGTTCATTGTTCCTCTGTTCAAACCAATAATGAGAAATAATAATGAAATTATAATTTGAGGAAAACTACAGTCACAGGTGAATTTTCCAATCACCTCATTTCTAATATGACTATGATATTCTACACACACCGCCATTATTGAACATTGTAGAGAGAGAAGTCAAAGTGATGTCAAAATACTATTATTATTTTTATAATTATCACTACTACTACTACTAATACATATCAGTACTAAAGTCTAATCAAGTGAAAGAGAAAAGAAGAAGCACGTTGTCTTCAAATGATTCGTGAAGACAGTCGAATACATGCATTAACATGACACGGATTAATGTAATAAATCTCCTGTAATTGTGTGATACGCATCCTTCAACAACAGAAAAAAAAATGAGAAAATGATGAATGAATGAGTAGTTTCAATGGAATCGAGGAAGATACTGAAGGAATGGAAAACGTTTCATAAAGTGGATCAACTACTAATTTTCGACATTTTCAGTCCCAAATGACTGAATTACTCAAATCGATTGTGCTCCAGTTGATAGGCTGAATCATATTCTTGTTGCATTCAAAAGTGGGCAAGACATGTATTAATCACCTCAGTTAAAAGCATCATACGAAATAACTGCCACAACAATCAGTCAGAAAGAAGTCGAAGCTTCCCATCTAACCATAATACCGATTCCTAAACTTTTCACTATACAATGTTTAGTTATTCATTAGAAGTGACTATCTCATCTACTTGTCTCTAAACATCAGCACGACATTATTCAGTGCGATATGAGATGTGGTGATGGAGGATACACGGTAAGTAGTTTGATTTTTGTCATAGGGATTGTGTGGATTGATTCTAGTACATAAACTCACCCTCATACTCATCTTAACATTCTCATAAATTGATCTGATTTCTATAAAAAGAAAACGAAGTTTGTCGTCAAAATATGTCTACTTAATATGTAAACTCGAACAGGCGCATGTGAGAAAACAGATAACATGTTGCAAGTCTATCATTTCTAATCATCGAGACAAGTATCCACAAAGTACGCAAAAAATCTGAGTGTGAGATGCTATCTCACCTGAGAGTCAACGTTTGCAACACACTAGACTGTTGAAAGCGCCTTGCAAAATATTCGACTCCAAATTTTTCAACTTACCATAAGCTGTCACCGACAGCTGTATCAAATAACTGAAATTTACTATCCGTTGAGACAATTCATTTATTTCTGGAAAGGAAGGCAAAGTGCAAACACATATCATGAGTAGACACGATGATTTGTGAACAGATAAGGACGCAAAGAGGCATTGCTAATTCGGAAGACGACAATATTGAGCGAAGCAGTGTTCACTTCCGAGTTAAACCTCACTCAACAGGCTGAACACATATATACATTTATATGTCACAGCATTTCCAGTGAGTGGTGGATATTTTCAACAGCTGACTTCGTTGCCTACATATTGAAGATCAATCGAATAGCCACAGACAATTAGCAACAAGGAACTCTAGCAACCAACCAACCAACCGAGAACCTACTGACCAACAAATATGCTGGCGAAAATAAAGGTGCATCTGACACACTCTGAGGAGGCAACCGGTTGACATCGCGCACCAGACCATCGCTCGAGCAGAACCTGAGTGGGAATCGACGAGTGAAGGTACGT
Source organism: Trichobilharzia szidati (assembly GCA_944472155.2). Classification (NCBI taxonomy): domain Eukaryota; kingdom Metazoa; phylum Platyhelminthes; class Trematoda; order Strigeidida; family Schistosomatidae; genus Trichobilharzia; species Trichobilharzia szidati. The sequence continues at coordinate 56,017,391 of OX235272.1, forward strand.
GTCCGAGGGTAGTGACATTGGGGAGATCATGTTGGGAGCGGGTGAGAGCCCATAGGCAATCTTGAGGCCAACTGAAACTCAAGGGTACAATAACATTATTAGTAATACAATCCTAGAAATATAGTCAGTGGAAAGTATTCTGGAAGAAGAATCATAGGGGTATTTGCAAGTAAGTAAACTTTCTCTCTGTAGAGAGTAGCTTCATCGTCCAAGGCAAACGCAATATGACAGTCACTGTCAATTGCTATTGAGTCCAATAAATTGACAAACATCTGTCTGTGGAATACGACGGATAAAACTGGTGGAACAATCTCCCACAAATCAATGACATGTTTCGAATTACCTTCAGTGCGATTAACCGACAGAAGACTATCACATTCGCTTAAATCCGGCTGATTTCCGACACCTATTCAAGAAGAAAGAATGGTATTGACAATATTTCGTCGGCTACAATGAACATGGTGTGTTTAGAATTACCGATCACCAGTATTCTGTGATTTGACTTACGTCTGGGAAAGGCTGAAAAACACAGACGTCAACACATTCAAACATATCACCATTTATATAAGTTTGACTGAGTCAGAAGAATGAGAAACTGTAAGCAGAAGTGAAACTAACTTGCCCAACCAATAGTATCAATGCTTACATTCAGATCCATGGATTAATGATTCCCTCCAGAGAGTTCTGCTCTGAGATATGTAGAAGTAACTCCCTGAATAAAATGCAAAGAGAACGGAATATTTATCGACCAGTAGTTTGAAAATCACCTGTCACATTGATCGAATGGCACGAATTCAATGGATAAACTCATGTTCGTCTCACCATCTGGCAAATATTGGTGGTCTGTAGTTCAGACCTTACAGCGAATAAATCAAGTGAGTCTGTTTTGTCAACATCCTTCGCCATTACGCAACATTGCACAGAGATTGGATAAAATGCTAGAAACGCTCATACTCTCCTATACTGGTTGTATCCAAGTGACTGATAATGAAATGTCGGATGAGCATCCTAAGCAGCTGAAAACAGTCTGCCACACGTTCGCTCATCTTTCAACAGCAGTAGAATGACTCAACTGAATCTCTCTCAAAAATCGACAACTTGCTGATTGAAATGCAAAGCGAACAAGATCAAACAGAATGTGGTATGAATTACGAAAGCGTACTTACCATATGACTCCTGTACCTCTCTGATGATCCGTGAGATGGCTGACGAAACAAATGAATACACCACAGATTCAAGATAGACAACAATCGGGATAATGAGAAGTGATAAATTTCAAACCATGGGATAATCAAATTGAATAGGTAGCACTATTCAGACATATTGCCTAAACAACTGAACGTCAGTCTTTACATATCTGTGTGATATTCAGTAGTGGCGTTAATTCAAAGTCTATTTAAAGAGGGATTTCAATAGTCTAGTCACTTTGTTTGCAGATTGAAGATCAACAACAAACTTTTCACATACCTCTGTAAACTTCCGGTTGGTAATAGTATTCAGAAGTATTGTATATACAATTCGCAACTAAAAGAACGATTATTTCTCAATATCGATTAAATTTATTGACTTACACCCAGTGATACTTTGGCCCGTTTCTCTGGCCTGTGTTTCCAAGCGGTCTGAAGGGGGAAAGAGACAAATAGTCCATTGCCGTGTGCAATATAAATCATGACTGCAAGATATTGGAGACGGTGTTGTCAATATTGCTCGCTTCTCAACTATTGAAATAAAAGCTGATGAATAAACAGACGGCAGAATGGTATTGTAAATCTCCATCACACCACTGTAACCCTTAGCAGGAACGACAACTCGAGGTGGTGAACACTCCACGTTAGTTGACGGAATAAGACAAGGAAGAAAGAGGAGGCTAAGTGTGGAGCTTAGTAATCTTGTAGCTGCAAGTGATACCATTGCGAATAATAAACCTCCCTCGAAACATCATCCAGTGAATAAACTTGTTTCACTCTGTCATATGTACAACAATCACATTAGTTTTCAACTATATACTGCCACCACCACAGAGTTTAAGTACCACACGCACACTATTGAATCGAAGCATCACCGACACAACAAATTAGGAAATAACAAACAAAATACATATGGTAAGTAAAAGCAGGCTTGTAAAAGCACCTTCCAATGTATTCGCGTTTTCTTCCGCAATGGCTTTCCTATTATTGACGTCTATTATATTTCCTGTAAAACAATAGCAAATGTTCAACAAATGAATTGATAATGTCTATAGGAATGATGGCAAAAGTCAAATCTGTTCATCAGTCACACTGAATTCGTCTACATTCACAGAGGGTTCCAATGTTACATGCTGCATATGCTTCCATCAACCACCATCAACACAGATAATTGCAAATTCGGAGAGAATACGATAAATCATTCCGCAAATGAAAATGAAAGTGTATTCAATGAACAAGAACTTCATTGCTTCATCAAATATTAGGGCAAATGCATGGAATATTGAAGTACATTGAAAAGAATTTACTTACTTTCTTTATGGTAGATGATATGACTTAAAGTGTATATCTCTCGAACAAGACGATCCGCATCTTCAAAACAAGAAGACTGAACGTCAATTCATTGGATTAAGCTTGGTTGAATGTTATGACTTGTTCAGTTTCAAGAATGAGTGACATAGATAAAATGTGTGTCAGCAAGTTTCCCATTTTATGAGAATGAATAATACTGGTTGATATGTTCGATGAGTAATGTACTGAAGAGAATATTGCACTCTAGAATACGGCACGATTCCACTTGAAATATCCTCTCACTGACTCCACAAGAAGTAATTGTCATCCTACTCGAGAATCCTAGGTCTCAAGCCTCATTCAGGGGTTAACTGTAACAGATGGGAACTGACTAGCTTCGCACCATAATCACCTATCCAATGTTAATACATTGAGAATTTAGCTTTTCACTGTTAGAAAATTTGAAATGTTGAAGTCGATTTCTATATATCCACAGAGTGCAGATTCTCAAAGTTCTACGCTATTATCCTACTGGATTAGATGAAATTGTTTCACTTGCTGCGTTTTTTCGCGGGACTTACATGATGTCTCACCACCAGACTATCCAATAATAACCTGAAATTAGCTGACAAACTACTAATTGTGGAGAGTAATATTTGAATGTTTGACATTGTACAATTCCTGAATATTGATTCCTGAGTTGACTGGATATTCGACAAGCAACTTCACGTGTCAAAAGAATTTACAAGTCAGAAACAATTGGATTATAGCAGACTAATGGCAACATGAATGCTTAAATTACTGTTCAATGTGCGATGACTCACTATAATTCTGTCTTGGTTGAACAGCTTCAGAAAAGGAGAAATAATTAATTAATGATATGAGCAACTGAGCATATTTTATCGCACTAATCACTTGATCGATAATGGGGGAGATTCATTCATCTATTATTTTGTAGAATGACCACGTAAATGTTTATCTTGTGCACTGAATCTGCACTGAGTACGTGTTTCAAATTGATACGACTCAAGATGAGTTTGTAGTCATGAAATTGAAATCATTAATGTACACAATTTGTGCAAGAGAAATGTATGCAATGTGTGCGAGTTCGTGTTGTCGGTTTGTGTCAGATAAATTACTAGATTGGGTTGTCATACCGTACCTCAAGTTCATCAGAAAATGATATTCATATGGACGTCTAATAGATCTGATCGAATGGAGTCGTTCCTATATATTCACACAAATCACTGATTATCAAAAACTCTAAAAGCAGTTGTCAGAAGTGAGTTCTCCACTTTTAAGGTAGTTTCAAAATATGAATGCAATATGTACAGAGAGAAATTAAGTAGCGCTTACCTGTCAGTAGAGATAAACGCAGGAGAAATAAGAACGCAGTGATTTCTAATGAAAGGAAAGAGGAAGCCATGATTATGTGTAATTGTGTGAAATCTGATGTATTTATATGAAAAATTATTCTAGAGATTCAGATCAACAAATGAAAGACACGAAGATATCGGACCATTTCCAAATACCTTTAATTACTGATGTTCACGTATTCATGGCGTGATTATCACTAATATAAATAAATTGAACTTTATTACGGAATGTAGACACTTTTCTTCAAAGAAGGTGTAATTATTGAGACAGAAAAGGTAAACTTTGGTATTATTTCATATGAAAATTTCTTCATTGTGATAACTTTTTCTTGTGTTAGCAGATGGTCGAAACAAGGTATATTCTCTTCAGAGCATTCGCTTCAGGCTGTTATAGTTGTTATACGGTAACAATAAAAGCAGGTTATGTGATGGATACAGTTTTCACCTAGAATAACAGATTAGTTGTAGGTTGACGAAATAAGTGGTATTTCTGTGACAAATGTGGTGAGTTGACTGTAAATACAAAGATAGTATGAAATGGATAAAGACGAAGAGTATTCACGACGGAAAGATAAGATGTGAAGAATGAAGCTTGAAAGGTTAGTTGGAAGGCGTTCAACGGACCTGGTGAGTGGCTAGCACACATAGACAGTATACTTTTAAACAGGAGATGGCTAAACTCTACTTAGTTGTTTGTCATGGAATAAGGGATATTTGAACTGTCTGGGGTGGTGTCATATCTTGGAGGGAGACATAATATCACTAACAATGAACCGCCACTGCATGTTAGTGTCAGATTGTAAGATAGATGAGAAGACATAGCATTGAGTTGCTTGTAAAACGTAAGAGCATATAAAGTGGGAGTGGACCCTGCAAATCTTTAACTGTATAGTCAAGAATCTACTCCGGTCACCCGGACGACAATCAAGAGCACATTGAAGCAGCAAACGGCTATCATGATAACGCCAACAGCAGCCAGAGCCCTTATGCAGTGAGAACCAGTTTCACTCAGGATAACGACAGCAAGATTCAACACAAAATGAAGGGTCCGATCATCCAAAGCTACGCGTCTACAGGCAACTCAGAACAAGAAAGGAAGGAAGATTTCTAAAGATAGCTGAAAGTAGTTATATGTGGGATAACAAATGACTACATGGATGGTAAACTGGGAGCGAACAAATTAGGGAGACAACTCATCATGGGTCAAAAGGATCTCAACAAAATCCTGTCATCACAATTCACAAAAATGTGTATGTAGTCCTGACGCCTTCAGGTCAGGACTCGACACATGAACTGAGGTTACTCCGTTTCTATACAATAAGCATTCACGATTCTTTGCGTAGATGCGAATGCATGAAAGACTTGACTGACAATCTACCAGAACAGGTGTTTCATTGAGTTAGGGAATCGTGGTTTCTCAAACTGTTTCTGTGCACCGTATATGAAAGTTGAGAATGGATAGTGTGTAGCAAAACGCTAAGTGAGAGGAAACAGTCTATTTTACATTGTTGATTGTCATAAGGCAAGCTTTATGTTGTCAGTGAAAAAGTTCTACGAAGCCATTAGTATATAGGTGATATGTCGCAATTCAAGTGCGCTTGCATCCTAAAGTGTCATAAGCCTTTTGAAGGTTACAGATTTGGACTACTATACTTTCATCGGGATCAACTGAGAAAGTAGACATAAACTTTGAGTACTCCCATTACAGTCGCCTGATTTTATTACTTCTATTTACCAACAATGTTAGGCTTACATTTGAAGGCGATTATTTCCGCCAAGTTGATGGTGTTGCTATGGGAAGTCCGTTAGGGCCCCTTTTAGTAAATATTTATATGTCATACATTGAGAATTTATCGGAGGATTTAATTGAAAATGTGCCACTTTATAGAAGGTATGTAGATGATATTGTAATCATCAGTGATAAATTTTGTTCTGTCACCTGAATTTTAAATCGAATGAATGAAGTTCAGAATAGCATATCACTTACATCTGTAGAAGAGGAAGATAATTTGTTTATCTTTCCTAGACATATCGCTTAGTCGATGGCTTAATGGGTCAATAAAAAGATCTATGTATAGAAAACCTACCTGGACAGGACAATATCTTAATTACCATAGTTTATGCCCTGTTCGGTACAAAAGAGCCTCTTCAGTAGAATCCAACGAATATGCACTGAAGACATACTTGATGAAGAAGAAAGAAAGTTGACACAAACTCTGGTTGATAACAATTTTCCAGACAAGTTGATCAGGAGATATAAAGTAGTCAGAACACCAAGACCCACTCTACAACTTGCCCCTAAGAAAGATATGTACATCAAGCTACCCTATATGAGGCATCATAACAGCTTGATAACCAGACAAAGACTGAACGCTGCTGTTAAAAAGAATTTCTATGCAGCTAATATCATAATAATGGAGAATGTGAAGCCATTATATCCATCCATCTAAGCCCTTCAAACATGCGAAAAATGATGTCACATCCCACTATATTTACCAACTTGAATGTATGTGTGGACAGACATACATAGGGAGGACTCATCGATCTCTGCAAGTAAGGGCTTCAGAGCATATTCCTAAATGGCTGCAGAAACAAACGGAATCTCCAACATCCACTAATGGTGAGAACAGGAAACCTAGCTCCTCTATTGCTAAACATATTATACAGACAGGACATTAAATTGACGTTAACAGATCTTTTAAACCTATCTTTAAAACGTGTGTGGGGCGTATCCTAAAATTTGTGGAAGCCCTAGCAATTAGAAAGTTTAAACCACCTTTATGCATTCAAAAACAATTTCACATCACATTAAACCTTCCTTGGTAAATTTTGTTTTGATACCATAGCAGATGTATTATTACCTCTGCTATTTGGTTTAGTGGTCTTCACTGTTATTTTGAACTTGAATATGTCCTTTTAACTTGACCTAAGTAATCTATTTTCTCCCCTCTTAACTCTTCATTAATTTCATATATGTATTCCTATGACAAGTCTGTGTGTGATCAGATTATTCGAAATGTGTTGCGCAAATATGACATTATACGATTCAGACAAATTACGTCTTCTTATTGCTTTATCTCAATTCATAAAGGGAAATAATTGTTCTAAATTATAGATTTAACAATTTGTGCACACAATACTCCATGAAGACAAATTTGCACTATATCGGACAGTGTGTTGTGATACAAGTGGAAGGCAGAATAATAGTCAGTGAAATTTGCTTGTCATCCAAATCCCTCTAGAATGTATGGTCAATCAGAACATGAGATAACATGAAGTTAAGCAATTCAGTGATGTGTTTGAACTGCCTATTGGAATGTGTTTCGTGTATGTGTAAACTATTAGAAGTGAATTTATTGAATACTTAAGTCATTTTTCATCATGTGTGTTAACCATGTAAATGCCTCATTTATGTAGGTGAATTTAATTTGTATCACTTTTAGGAATATCGAGTCGTAATGAGGTCTGTCAGTTAGTTATATTCAGTGGGAAGCAAATGTAGTCGCATTCAGACAAAGACATCCGAAGTACACCAACGAATGTTTTATCACTTAAGACCAGACATATGTGCATAATCTGTTGTAGTAATTGATTATGTATACAACAACAAGGGAAGGTGAGTTCACTCATTCACTAATAACCATGCAGATATTCTTTGTTCCAGTTTGTCATAGCGGATAACTTTGGATGTGGGCGTACAGTTCTGTTTGCTTGAGTTGAGGTGGAATTTAAATATGAGACTCAATTTGGATACTGGACAGTTTCTGTCGAATAATGGGAGATACTTCCCAAACGAAGACTTTCATTTTGCACTGCGCTCAGCCTATATATGTATATAAATAAACTTGTTTGCGTCGCAGTGAAATAAAACTTTTCATCCAATATTCTTGTGTTCTATTTGATCTGCATGAGGTGGGAGTACAAAATGCTAGGACTGGTACTCCCTAGGATATGAACTCGTTGCTATGCGTAACTGTTATGCTGTATGAACACTATCGATCACCATAAGTGGTGAATTATAAGTACTTTCATCAAACCTAAACATCTACCTAAAGTTACGCAGTTGCATCTCCTAGCAACAGGTAAATCTGTTGGGACGAATGACAAAAAGCCCAACATATGTATTTAGAAAATAAGAATAGAACTTAGGCACTGCGGTGGAGTTCGATTTCGTATGAGGTTAAGCGTATTCAAAAGTAGTGCATTACTGTTATTTCACTTAAAGCGTGATGTCAATCCATACGATAACGGGTGCTAAAGTACAATGTAAAATGAAGTCTATATGAGATGAATAATTGAGTAGATGGAGCTGTAGCATTCATAGCAATATTTCCCCCACATTGAAGTATGCCACCGATTACTTTCTCAGGTCTCATTAATAATTCAAGCCTCAATCTCGTCATGATAACAAATTTATTTTCACTCAAGTAGAGAAAAAACGTAGCAAGCAGGCATGTGAGGTATATTGAACAAAAAATAATGACAAGCAAATGTCTGTACACAATTGTTTGTAGTAATTACTTTGTCAGTGTTGAATTGCTGTGACCAGGTTGATTGACGTTACAGGACTTTTGCAAATAAGTGAATAAAGTGTATTTTCGAATCTGTTGCAGTTGGAAAAAAGTAATAAGAAAGTTAAACGCTTTATATCTGCTTACGTTTGTTGACAAAGGTGTATTTTCCTTTTTCATACTTTGGCAATGATGCATTCTTCCGTGGTTTTCACCATTAAACACATTGTTCCTCTTTTAAAGTATAGCACTTAGCAGGTGATGAAATGTCCTGACATCATTCTAAACTGCAAAAGATGGTTCATATATCTAAGAGAGAGAAATTATAATAACCGGAGTAACACTTCTCTCCATCTGTCCAAAGTATATCCTCCTTCGACGAAGTGTCTTATAAACAGTCACTAGCATTGCTATTGGATTTGGTAGGAAGCCTGATGTCGTGTTCATTTTCATCAACGGTCCCTTCATGGATAATAACATTCAGTAACTGGAGATGCTTAAGCATTCTTACATGAACTCCACAAAGTCTCTCTAGATAACCTATTTATTAATAAATGGTTAAAATTATGAGTTAGCGAATGGTCATCGTCTAACGGCCTTAAACTAAATCCGTCCAAATTTCAGACTGTTAGTTTCAGTTTCACTTTCGAAAAAAATTTAATGAAACTGCTGGTTCCTATGACCGTTACAAAACTGATGATAGTGATATAGAAATTAAGTCTGAAGTTAAGTATCTTGGATTAATTCTTTCTTCTGACCTATCCTGGTCTTCCCATGTCTTAGCGATATCTAAAACAATGTTTCGTCTGATTTTTTACATTAAGAAGTTGAGGCACTCAAGCATAACCCAACCTCTCCTCTTACACTTTGTCAACTCGGACATCTTTCCTATTCTTCTTTACTGTTCACCCTTGTTCTTTCCTGGATTACTTAGAAAAGACTATGTCATACTTCGTAGAACGCTGAAGACTGACTGTCAGTAGGGCATGTGGTCTCCCATTGGGCAGTATCCTTGACATCGTCATTGATAGGCACTTGATTTCATGCAACAAATTTGCTAAAGGAATTTTGTCAGATTGTGAGCATCCACTTCACCCGCAGTTCCAACCTTATGTCTCCTCAGGTAAAACAAGAAGTCTTTTGAAAAGACTTTACGCACGTACGTATAAGCATTAAACTTCCACTACACCATATTTGTATATGGTGATGTTGTGATGAAAATAGTGTCAGGCATGAACTAACTAACCTTCTTTGCACTATTAAATTAACCATTTTCTCCACCCTTACTACATCAAGTTTTCTTGTCTTTGTTCTTCTTATAATTATAATCCTCTCAATTTCTTATCTTTATATGTTTATTTTATCAAAAATGTAAATGTCATTTAGGCTGTGTTATCACTATTCATTTTGCCTTTGACCTCACTACACTTTATCAAGAGAACATTAGATTCAATGATATATAACACGCTGAAATTTCCAAATTGAATCGGCAATACTCTTTGAAACAAATTTACCGTCATTATTATTATTATTGTTATAATATTTATCACTCTCATTTTTTACTTCAAAAATTTTCACTTTATACCGCATATGGGGACAAATTCCTCTGGTTAATCTTGTTTTAGTTTTATTTATGTTTTGAATAAATCATAGGCAATATTTCGGCAAATGCTGAGAGTAACTTTCTATATTACAGCTACTGTTTTTGAAATAAATAGAATATTATTATTATTAAATACAACTTCCATATCCTTTATAGCCACAGATAATTCCTGAAGGAGCTCAGAATACCTTACAGACCCAAACATTAATGATTATTAGGACTGATATGACTCACGCAACAGGTGACTAGTGTTAAGATGCAGCTGCAAGCCACTTTTCGACAAAACGGTAATGCTATATGTAAGCACTGTTACGTTTCAGAAGGACAATCTATTGTATTTCTTAATGTGCTCCATTGAATGACTACCTGGCAGATTGCTCCAACAAACTAAAGTCACAATAGACAGAAACCATGTAAATTCACCATAAACCTCTCCTAGAAGCCTATAACTGCCTAAATAATCCCGATTTTCACAAATCTAAACGCTTATAACGCCTCTGTTGGCATAGACACGACAACCCATACTATGCGCGAAAATGCATCGTGATAGCCTTTATCCTCACTCGACTTCGAATTAACGTCACTGATTAATTTCACACAGATACGCGATGGTTAACTGGTGACTCTAAACTACTCAAGCTTACTATAATGCTGAATTAAATCTCACTAATTCTGATATAGTTCTAAGATTCTCTTGTGAGTAAATTCTGAATCTGTTCTATAAATAAATAAATAAGCTTATTCTCATAGTACTGTACATGAGGGACGCCAGTCTGCAGGCATCATCAAATTGTTACAGAAATAGAACCACATAATTCAATCACAATTTATAGGTGGTAGCAAGATATGCTTTGCATGTTCGCTGGAGATTATACATGCACTTGATAAATGTTAATTCCAGTAGTATAAAACAGCCTTTTCAATTAAATACAATCATTTCTGTGCACAGTTGGAAAAATCTACTAGATTGTCAGTGAGTGCAACACATCTGGAAATACAGAAGTATTGTCTTAGCATTAACAAAAAGCCAGGTCTTTGGTGGATGGATTATAAGTGCCTGGGAAAAAAAATGAAGCTTGAAGTCAATTTTCACACATAACGGAATATACACATTTGATCATAGGGAATAAAAAGACAGTTGCAGCGAAGAAAATTTTCTTTTCGACGAAGTCATCATCTAGGCTGTACATTCGTGTATTTATATCAAATGGATGGGAAAGTTCCAGAACAATTTCTGGTTAGGGGTTGAATTAATAAAAATTACAATTAGGAATTAGAATGCCATAATAAACAGGGGGATGGGTAAAACTCAAACAAAGTAGCATAATAACTAAGAAAATTGACATTGTGCAATTGGGGGTTAGAAATGTAAAAATAACAAAATATACAGGATGTTTGGATAAGAAACTAGTGTGATGAATAATTGTTTATGCAATCAGGGATTAAATATGTAGAAATAATAAAATGACAAAATAAACAGGAAGTGTGGATATGAAAATATGGTAGTGTAGACAGGGATTAAGAAAACTTAAAATAACATGAATAAACAGGAAGTTTAGATAAGAAAGGCGATGGGATGGTCATTATTAAAAAATTTACCTGTTTACGATGGCCATGGCAGGGACAGGGGTTGAATGTATTTCTTTTGGATACAAAGGGTGGGTTTGAGTTTTTGGATAGCTAACGCCTCAGCTATGCCCAAATGTCTTGATTTCACTCCCTTTGATAGGTTTGATTGAATCTTGTATATTACTTTGAAGGACTTTTCGAAAGGCGCTGAATGTCCTGAGTTGACCAGATGTTCTGTCACTGAACTGTTTACACGTTTTTGCTCTCCTTTTACCAGCCAGGCTGGGTAGTGTTCACGAGCGCGTTTTCCAAGTTGGCGCATGGTACGGCCGATGTACTCAGCTCCACAAGAGCAAGTGAACTGGTATATGCATGTTGAGGTGGCCCAATGCGACAGCTTGTCTTTCGCGTTCTGGTTGAACAGTTTCTTGCAGGAAAACGTCAGTCGTAGGCTTGCGGCGAAGTATGTTTTCCTCAGCGATTTGGAGAGGCGTTTGCGAAGGATTTCTGCTTCGATATCACCTTTGAATTCTAGATTAAGCAGAAGTATTTTCTTTGGGACGGATTGGACTTGTTCTGAAGTCTTCTTCGGTTTGAGATTCTTGTCTATGAACCTGGGCGGGAAACCGTTTTCCATCAGGGTTTTTCGGAGATTACGCAGTTCTTCTTCGATCACTTCCTCGCTGCATATCTTCCGAATCCTCGAGGAAAGAGCGTGTATCAGGTTCCTCTTTCTGCTTAGCGGTACGAAGCTTTGAAAGTTGATGAATTGTCCAGTCCATGTAGGCTTTTTGTATATGGACCTTTTCAAAGAGTCGTTGTCATTTCTTGTCAGATGGACGTCCAGGAAGTGGAACATTCCGTCGGATTCGGTTTCAAGTGTAAAGTCGATGTTTGGGTGGGCGTTGTTGAAGATTTGAAGTAGGTTTTCAAGGTCTAGCTTCTCATCACAAATGATGAAAGTATCATCAATGTATCTCTTGTAGAGATGAAGGTCGTCGATAGTTGATGATAACGGGTTGTTTTCGAGGCTGGCCATAAAACAGTCGGCTAGGAGTGGTCCGAGTGGAGAGCCCATTGCTACGCCATCTGTTTGCCTGTAGATTTCATTGTTGAATCTGAAGTAGACGTTGAAGGTGCAGCGTAGTAACAGCTCCTTTAGATAATGCATCGGTATGCCGACATCTATGCTGTTGCATTGGATGAAGTCACACAGAAAGCATATAGTTTCTGTCAGAGGAACATTGGTGAACAGAGAGACGACGTCTAGGGAGACCATTTTTTTATTTGCGAGGTTGACATTTTTAATTGAATCCACGAAGTCGAATGTGTCGCGGAGGTTGTATCTAGACAACTTTTCTTTCACTGGTCCAAGAATTTCTACCAGCCACTTCGCGATTAGGTGATATGGCGAATTGATCATATCTAATATTGGGCGGAGTGGGACGTCCTTCTTGTGCACTTTGGGTAGTCCATACATTCGTGGCGATGTAGAACCAGATGGGCGAAGTTTTTCATATAGTTCTGTATTGATAATCGATTCATCTTTCATTTTTTTCAATAAGTTGGTTAGCTGGAGCTCCGTCTGTTCAGTTGGATCTTTTTGGGTCGTCTGTTTTTGAAATTTGCTGTCATCAGATAGAATTGATGAGAGTTTCTTCACATAGTCTGACTTGTTAAGCAGAACAATTCCAGAACCTTTGTCTGGTCGAGTTATTATCAGGTTTTCATTTGATTTCAATTCTTTGAGTTGCTTTCGATGTTCTTTTGAAAGCATATTGCGAAGTCTAGGTTTTTTGTTGATGTAGTCGAGGCAGCAATTCAAAACAGTTGATTTGAAGTGTTCTGCACTTTCATATGAAATTGGGACTAGATCATTCGTCTGACTAATCAAATTCTCGAATTGTACTTTGGTGTTCAATTCATTTACTTTTGATGATGCATCACAAAATTTTGGTCCGAGCGACAACAGTTGCATTTGAATCGGTGAAAGTGAGACATCAGAAAAATTGAATACATATTTCTCGGGACAAGATGGGAAAGCTGTTTCCTTGGTGACTGATTTTAGGCTTTGTTTAAGTTTCATGATGATATTTTCCTTTCTCTTCTCTGAGACTGTATTGGCGTAGTGTTCGAATGACGCCCGTTCATCAACAGTTAAATCATAAAGAACGTGGGAGCTCATTGAGACGTTTTGTTCCAGTTCAGCTAATCTGGATCGAACGGCATCAATGTGATTCTGGGTGTGTCTTCTGAGCGTGCGTGAATTGGGGGATATATGGTTTCGTCTCAGATTTTTCCAGAATGCTTTCGGGTATTCATGCTTATCCAGACAGCTTTTCCAGAAGGAAATCTTCGCATTCGCTTCAGCAAGCTTGACGGACGAACGTAGAAACTTGTTCAGTTCCTTTACCGTCGAACGGTCTTTGCTCGTTTTCAAATCACGGAATATACACATTTGATCATAGGGAATAAAAAGACAGTTGCAGCGAAGAAAATTTTCTTTTCGACGAAGTCATACTCTAGGCTGTACAGTCGTGTATTTATATCACACATAACTTTATTGTGTGCAGAGTCCTTGAATTATGGTTCATTGATGTGTTATTTTGGAATCAGTGATATGTTTATCTCATTTGATCTCCAATGTCATCGTTGGGAGTAAATACATAAGACTTAGACGCATTAATTAATGGATTTCTACTGCTCGTGGGTATTTCCTTACGTGAGGTAGCTTTGTGAATTTCAGCTGTTCCAACGCGGGTTGAGAATATTAACTGCTCAGAAACATTATGGATATAAGTTCATCACATTATATTAGGAATGGTGGTTGGTAGTTGGTGAGGTGTATATGGTGCCCGACTAGCGTACATCTGTCCATGTGATGTTGTGGTGAGTTATACCTTTTTCACGTTGTCGGTTTTTGTCCATTTTATTCCACTTATTGTGTTGGATAGAAGTTTTACAAACGAAATTTCTTGTCTGTTTGAGGGTACGTATCTTAACCGCTAATGTTTTATCTAGAATTATAAATATAGGCAAAAAACAACAGGTGTAGTATTTAAGCTTATACAATAAATGGACCTATAATTTCGGAGGCTCTCAGATATGAACTAGAACTACTATCGTTTGCAAACTCTTGTAGTTTGTCATTTAGCACCTTTTTGAAGGAGGCCAATGTACTTGCTTGACACATTTCCATTGGTAGTTTATTCCATATCTGTGCATATCTAATCAAGTAAAACTTTTTCCTGGTGGCTGTTTTACATTGTTCGATAGCTACTGTACCCTTAGTGTGTCTTACTTTGTAACCATTGTCATCTGAAAGTCGAGTGCCATTAGTAGAGGTAAAAACTAAGTGGTTTAGAAGCTCATAGTAAAGTGTTAAATTTAGTCTCAGGCGTCTTAGCCATAGTGTTTCTAGTCCTAGGGTATCACATCTAGTGGAGTAGTTCGCACCATTTTCGGTTCCGAGTAATTTTGACGTGAGGTACCTCTGCACTCCCTCGACTTTAATTTGTCCTCTATGCGTATACTACTATACATGAATGAACAGTATTTCCTCCGATCTTTCCTGGTCCTCTCACATCTTGTTAGTGACTAGAAAGCTGTTTCGCTTAACTTTCTACGTTAGGAAGTTTAGGCAGTCTGGTATAAAGCAGTCTTCGCTTTCTCAGTTTGTCAATTCCTGTATTCTACCCATCCCTCTTTACTGCTCCCCATTAATCTTCCCTGGACTACTTAAGAAAGACTTTGCTTCGCTGCATAGGGCACTAAAAGTTGTTAGCAGGGGAAGTGGGATTTCGTTAAACTAACTGGTTAACACAATTGTGGATAGACATATAATGTCATGTAAGAGACTAGCGAATTCTATATTGTCAGACCCCGAACACCCTCTCTATACGCAGCTCTCTCCTTACATTTCATCTGGTAGAACTAGAAGCAACTATAGGAAGCTATATGCCAGGACTACCAAGTATAAAAACTCCACAATACCTTATCTGGCACAGCTGTTATGTGATGAGAAAACTGTTAGGCATGACACGATCAACTTACTGCGGCACTCTAACAAATAGTTCCCATTAGCTTTTGTTCTCCCTTCTTTGTTACTATTATATTGTTGCTCATATATTCTATTTACAGACCAATCTTATATATCATATCCTGTGGTGCATTGTTTAAATATGTGAATGCAATGCTGTTCTTTTTTATTTCTTTTATTTCTCTTTTTGTTGTTGTTGCTTTATATTTTTAAATCCTTATAAAATTTATGAGGTAATTAGATGCAACATTGTAATGAACGCTGAAAATTCCATACCTGTACCACAAATACTGTTTGGAATAAAGCCATTATTATTATTAATAATTAAATAAAGGACGCACACAGATCTTGTACAACAGAATTCTAGACTCATTTCTGTGGAAGTTCCTGAATAGAAAGCCGATAAGTCTGCGTGACTTTGACACTTGTTTGGTGATATGTTCAGAAAATGATAAGTCATGTGAATATTTCAGTCCTAGGTCCAGTACAAATTCCAGTCGTAGAAGTTCATGACCTTGAATTGTCTGGTCAAGTTCTAAATTGTTGCAACCTATGCAAAGCCGACATTAAACTGGAGTTGCCAGATGTCACACCATCTATCCATTTTTTCTAACTCTTTCAGTATGCCGTTTACTGTTATTCCAAGATCTGTGTTCTTGCATTTATAGGTCACTTTTAAGTCATCTGCGTATAGTATTGGTTAACTTACACTAAAGCATTCACAGATACTGTTTATATATATTATGAATAGGAGTGAGCCTAATACACTTCCCTGCATTACACCACTACTTACTGGCTTAGGCCTTGAGATTATCGAGCCAACTCTCGTTGTCTGACTTCGGCCACAGAGAAATGATTTTATCCAGCTCAGGAGAGGGTCACATATCCCTAATGAGCATAACCTGCTGACTAGCAGATTATGGGGAACTCTGTCGAAGGCTTTTGTTATATCGAAATATAGTACAATTACTAGTTCTCTGTTGTCCCTACTTCGTGTAACTTCGTTGAAAAGTTTATGTGACAGGTCACACATGATCGCTAATTGAGAAATCCGTGTTGTGATGGATTGATAAGTTCATGTTCTAGTAAGTTGTCTGACACTTGGTCTTTAACCACTTTCTCCATTATTCGTGATATTACCGGTGTTATATTGATAGGTCTATAGTTGCATACACTGGTTTTGGCCCCTGCTTTGTGCTTAGGTAATATGTATGTGGTTTTCCACACTTCAAGATAAGTTCCAGTTTCCAGTGAGAGAGTAAATATTCTAAGTAACAAGACTACCATTTCCGTGCTACCATTTTTGTACATGACAGATGGTATGTCGTCTGTTCCAGTACTACCATTAGACCTCAATGTCTTAATCGCTGAGTCTATATTTTGTATATTAATGCCTATTTCGCCTAATTTGTGGTTACTTTTGCATGTCATTTGGAAATTTGGGACCGGCTGCACTCTGGTGTCATTGCAAAACCACTTACTGAGGAGTTCACTTAACACCTGGGGATCACTGCATATTATACCCTTATTGTCTTAACTGCTTTTTAGACGTTTCTGCAATATCCTACAAAGTTCTTGAGTTTTGGAGTTACCCACAAGCGCTTTATTTTCTTCAAGTTGTGACATCATTTTGTGTTTCTCTTCAAGCAGTTCAAGAGTTTCATCTATTTGGTTTAACGCATTAAATTCCATAAATACATGGTATTTCCTTTCCAATTTCTTTATTTTTAGTCGCGTTTTGCAGTCTATAAATGGAGTTGGTGTCTTTAAAGCAGATTTTAGCGGCGCGATTGTGTCTCTTGCTGAGCCAATTGTTTTGTAGAAAATCTCAAGTGATACTTCTAATTTATTGTTGATGAAGTATTCTTCCCAGTCAGAACCTCTCAACAGATCTGATTGATAGGAATTCCCAATCAGCATTCTTATAGTCCCTATTCGATAGTGCACCGGGGAATTTTCAGGTGTGTATTTAGTTGTTAGTCGGAGGGGCAGCGTGCAGTACAATATGTTGTGACCACTGTTATCGAGTTTATTTCCCAGCTCTATCGAGATGCGCTCTATTTTATGACAGAGGATCAAGTCAAGAGTATTTTGTTTCTTGTAGGGAAGCGTGCGCACTGCTTCCATCCGCCTACGTCTATAGCTTGTAGTAGCTCGTCATGGATTCTAGGTCCTGTACAGGTATCTCAGTTTACTTCAAGTAAGTTGAGATCGCCACAGACTACTTTGTAGTCGAAGTCCAGCGTAGCTACATGCTCTATTATTTCTCCAGTAGTTATATCAGTCATTTCAGGGCTTTTAAGAGGTCTGTATATACATCTCACGAGAATTTTATTTTCGTTTGTGTGGATGCTTATACACGTAGATCCTGGGAGTTTGTCAGTAGTTGGGTTATTGAAAGTATTGGAGTTAGTGGATTTAGAGGCATATATTAAGCAGCCGCCTCTTCTCTCTTTCCTCAACTCTATCGTTCCTATAGATGTCGTAGTTGTCTATTACTAGCTTTGAGTCAGGTATATCAGTAGTAAGCCAGGTTTCAGTCACCATTATTAGTGTTGGCCGTTCTATGTATGTCAGGCAGCGAAGCGATGTTATTTTGTTAAGGAGAGATCTAGCATTAAGGAGCATAATCGTTAGTAAACCAGAGTTATTAGAGGAGAGGTTAACATGGTTACTTGTTACTATCCCTACGTTTGAAAGGGCTCTGAGGTGAGACAGAGTCAGTGTGTGTACTATTTCCTAGATGAATTGTGCAGCGAGTGGGGCTATTGTTTGCTGCATCCGAAAATAATCCTGTTGCATATTTTGACTTTTAGCATCCATGGGTGGGCATCTGCGTTCATTTGCTGGTGATATATAGTTTGCTTGACCTAGGTACCCTGTGTTAAGATTACCTTGGTAGTTGTACCTCATGGGGCTTTCATAGTAGTATGCATATTGGCTCACATCACATGTGTGAGTGAAGTTATTGAGGGGATCAAGTATCGATCTATACTCATTATATTGATGAGGTTTAACATAGATAGCGCGAGAGTTTGGACGAGAATTTTCATTAATATGGTGCCTACTTGAGTCCCGTTTAGTGCTCCATATATCCTGATGATCCATTCTACGTTGCATTCCCAAGTTATAGATGTTGCTAGGCATGTTACTCCTAGTTCGGGAAGGGGTACTCTGCATGACGTTTTTGAGAATATGCTTTGTTACCCATGCATTGTCATTTTTTAGACCGACCTACTGCTTATTAGACTTATTACGAGGGGGGATGTCGAAGTCTGGAGTGGGACTCTGGGCTTTGTGGTCTTTCTTGAAGTTTCTACTGCGGGACTCTCGGGCTTGCATCCAGATTGAGTGTGGTCTCCCAGTGGTTTCTGGTCAGCCATAGTTTGTGCATCAATGTCAACCTGATGTAGATCAGCAGGTTTTCCGGTAGTGCTCTCATGTACTTTAAGATTGCACCCAGTGACACTGCTCTTACTGAGTTTCGAGTCGCTTTTACTTGCCGTTTTTTCTTCCAACACTATACACGTGACTTGCTGTGCTTATGTGTCCGTCGACACTTTAGCACTGATACCAGGTGTATTTCTCAGTGTGGTCAACTTTGTATCGAAGGACTTCTTGGTTGCTTGCCTTTGGTTAGTTGTTTCATCCGAGACTACTTTAATAGTCTCGAATTTAGTGGCAGTAGCCAGAAGATCTTCGGCCTTCTTAAATCGTTCAGCTATTATGTAGCTGTCGAACCTGAAGAGTATAGGACAAGGATGCTTTAGGTCTTTTTTACTTAGGCGAATGTACTGACATGGTGCACTTAAGAGATTTGCAGCCTTCAGCAGTGAGTGCTGGACCGACTTTATGGGCTCGCTATCTGGTACATTATACACTATAGCGTTTTGTTTCGAAGCCAGCCTTTTAACAACTTCGCTGAATAGGAAGTCAATGGCGTTTTCTAACTCCTTCGCACTTTTTGAGTCAATATGCGTCGTTCTAGAGGTCATATTAAAAACTTTAGGATTGTAGGATCCTACAGTTCCTTTTTCATATGTGAGATAGTTTCGGGTATACATTCTAGTGAATTTTATTTCGTTTTTAATTCATCTATCTGTAGCCGCATCTCTTTAATTATGCATGTTAAGTAAGAGAGCTCTACCTTTTTAGACAGAACATCTTCCACCTGTATTACACGAACATGCCTTTTAGAGTTTTGCCCCGTAGTTATTAAAGATCAATTAACAGTAGGCAATACATGAATATAAACGAAAACACGTGCAAAAGCGTCACCTGATTCGAACGTACCAGGTGTATAAAGACAGAATCACTAAAGGCTGACTGACATCCTTTCTCATTCTTTCAGGCTAATAGTTAAATTTACTCCTGGAATTAATTACATTTTCAGGAATCAAAGCATCCTGGTTAACGCGGAACATTGCTGAACTAACAAGCAAGCCAGCTTCATATTAAACAATCTTTCAGTCATTTAAAATGAACTACCAGCTAAGATGCTTGACGCAATGACCCTCCTAGTCTTCATATCCTTAGTCACTAGACTCCGCAAAGATGACCGTTAAATCCTCCGTCTAGCCAGTGATTTAATTGTCTCACCCCTCATAGATATCCTTGGTATGCTAGATGCATGAATCACACAACACTTCATCAGTAATTGTTAATAATGTAAGACCACGCTATGCGTTTCTATGTGTAACGTAGAGGTTAACAATACAGAAATAATAAATGCATTATTCCTTTTCGTTATTTCCACACAAAGTGGATGTACGTGTTTGCACACCACCTCTTGGGTGCCCTATGTCTCCTTCTCTTTTCCCATTCTTATAATCCCTTTTCATGATTTTAGCACAACATTATCTGCCCGATATTTCAGGCGACAACAAAGAACATAATAAATAAAGCTTTATCTTCATATATTTATAAAGCGTCCCATTTATATAAGTACGATCAAATTTAATGTGATATTTTATAGCAAAACGTCTCTTGTTGCTCCAGTGTCTTAAATAGTTCATCTGAAACACTAGTTTTCATAAAGGTGTTATTTTAATTCTCAGTCGCAAAGCCATTCCCAAGGTCAGGCGTGCACCTCCAGTTTTGCCCCATTTTCTAAGGTTAAACGCGCTCGGGAGATAGCTAAACATTAATCAGGTAGGTGCCACATCCGCAACGAAACGGTACTGGGGAGCAATATAGTTGAATAAAAACAGAAAGATAAGTATTACATAATTAGGGGTACATTTACTGAAGGTATACGAGAGAGTGTAATACAATGCTTGGAGTGATCATGTTATATTTAGTGCTAGCAATATTGGTCCTACTATCGAAAGTAAGATGGCTGTAATAAAAATGTAATGTTGATGCGGCAGGGTGTTTTTATTTATGAACATAAAGGCTATGATAAAGCAGAAAACACTAAGTTTTAAGGAGAGATAAGATTTATTGGGATGCAGTGGAAATTGAATCCGATTGCCACAGAAACTTAAAAGCACAAAAAAGAGAATAAACAAACTTATTTTTCACAGGAATCAGAGAAATGAAGTGACACTGGCTGATGAAAACCTTCGGGAAGCCAATCGGATAGCCTACATAGGCTAGCAGCTGCAACAATAATATCATCCTGTAACGTTCCCACTTGTCGCCCAACTTCGGCTTCTAGATGACATGTAATTCTTCGCGCTGTGAATGGCGCCATTTTCCGATCGGTCAGTGTGACTTCACGCCTCACCTTATCACAGTAACCACAAGGGTTCAAATCCCCAGTGAACAGATGATCGTACTCTTAAACTAGCACTGTCATATTCTGTGTTTTCGACACCTTAGCCCTTGCAATCTCGCTTGTTTCATACATGCCAACAGGTCCGTACTTTGTAACCAATGCCCTCTCCTTCGTGCTAATCACCACATAAACCCCTCGCAGAAAATCAGTGCCAAGTATTGTTCACTGTAACTTGGGCACAACAGTGAGCGGGAACGTTGCTTCGCAATCGCCAATAAGAACGCTACAGTTTGACATACTTGTGATGCTTAGCATGTGTCCACATACAGTTAGAATTATCAATGACCACGGTCTGACGCTGACACAGATTCCTATCTGTTAGTGAGATTGATCATTGACTCGCATCTTAGAATACATGACCCCACTCTCAATAGCCTTCACTATGTCTAGTCTGATGGAAGAGAAAGAACACGCATTATACTGTCTGAACTTGTTTATCTCCTTCTTTCTGGGTACACCTCCTCCAGTGTCCTGCTGTGTCACATTCAAAGCATTGGTCATTCCTGGCACTCATTCTTAGTGCCACTACATGAGGCTGCAAAACCTCCACTTTCTGTTCTCATTCGCTTAAGTTCGCCAGCTGTATTGAAGCTACCGTTGTGATCAACAGCTGCATGGTCACCTCCAGATCACCAACGTCTATGGGTTGTGCAGCTTTAACAGGTTGTGATTGATGAGAAATCAAGATGACGATGAAAGATAATGAATGCAGGCACATGAATGAGGACGTGGAATGTCCGTACAGTGTACGAAGTTGGGAAGGCTGCACAGGTAGCCAAGGAAGTGAGATGATGTGGAATAGAAGTGCCCGGAATCTGTGAGAGCACATGGAATGGATGTAGACTATCAGAATTGTCAACTGAAGAGTCAGTAATCTACTCCGGCCACCCAGACGACAACAATGAGAACACTGAGGCAATGAATGGCTATCATTATATCACAAATGGCAACCAAAGTCCTAATGCAGTGGGGACCAATTTCATCCAGGACCATGACACCATGACTCAACTCAAAAGGGTGGAAGGAAGGCTACAATTATCCATTGCCACACACAATGCTACAAACAATTAGGAACAAAAGAAGAAACAGGATTTCCGCAGACAACTGCAAACAATAATGGATAACACCACAAATGGTGACATCAAAATCCATAGGAGCGATGTGAATGCACGCCAAATTTGGAGCAGGTAATACAGGAAGAGAAATCATCATGGTTTGAGAGACTCTCGGTGAAATCAGTGACAATGAAGAACTTTCCACAGACTTCTGTGCATTCAGTGATTTGGAGACCGAAGGAAGCGTGTACAAACACAAGGGTGTATGCAAAGCAACATGGATTTCATTTGAAGGTCAAACCGTAGACCAAATAAGCGTCATCCCAATGCTGCTCAAGGAAGTGGAGATGCAGCCAGCTTGCTGGACACAAAGTCGAGAAGGAGAGCAGTTTTGGGCTCAGACCATCATCTAGTTCAAGGAACCTTTGAAGTGAAGCTGAAATCCCTCAAAACAACTGGAGACAGGCCACAATTCAAGTTCAACATTCAGGAACTGAAGGACAAAACTATAAGTGATGCCTTCATTACGGATCATATCAGAATAAAGTTCGAATCATAACGTGGCACCAGTGAGGAAACCCGTGCAGAAGAACACTGCTACTAACTCTCTGAGAGTGATATTCAAGAAAATGCGTATAACTGTTCTAGGAAGAAAGAAAAGAAAAGACAAAGAATGGCCCTCAACGGACACTCACTTAGAAGCTAAATGAAGGGAGAAGACGAATATGGCGATACAGTAAAATGACTCAATGCAAAGATGGACAACAGAAGAAGGAGAAGCTGAGTGCAATGTGCACTGCGCTGAATAAAGAGAGTAGTGGAGAGGAATGGTAGGAGAGACAATCATAATCATACCTTGATATGATTATGAGCAATAAATTGCGCTCGAATCGTCATCAGTAAACATTATTGTATAACACTGTGAGACTTTATCAAAACAAAATTTACCCATAATGGAAATAGTACTGAATGACTGTTTAACTAGGCTTTCCCCCTTCAGTTCCCTCTTTGCGTCCTTACTAAATTCAAGTGCAACACAAGCTGCTGGCTTCTAATTTTACGCACGCTGTTGATCGGTTTTGTTGAAGAATGTTTTGATATAAGGTTTGTTTATTAAAAATAACAAAAAATAGGAGAGACGCAGAATTAAGAGCTTGTTAAAATACAGGGAGAAAACCTTGAAATACTTTGTTTTCGGTCAGTGAGGTCTCGGAGACTTATGGTATTAAGACCTTTGTTCGCAAGTCGAATGAACACAGGAACTATTAAAAAGGTGGTTTCATATAAGAAAATTGTCTTCTCGACATTTATGATAAATTTGGAGCCGAGTACATTGTCTGCTTGTAGAACACACCCGGGAACATTAATCAGTATTGTTAGCAAAGAGAGGACGCAAGGGTGTATGCACTTCAATAACAGAACGTTGGGTGAATTCAGGAAATTCACCTCTATTTGAAAAGTCCTTCAAAGTCATATACAAGATCCGATCAAACCGATCAAACGGTGTGAAATCAAGACACCTAGGGATAGTTAAGTCATTGCCAGTCCAAAAGCTCAAGTCCATTTTGGATTTCTGTTCCCTAACCGTTCGTTTACACATTGGCTTTTACTCTTTTACTTCCCATCTGCATTACTAGATTTGTTTTTTTTAAACCTGGACTTCCCACCTATTTTGTTATTGCTACGTTGCTAATCCGTAATTGTACAAACGGTCAGGTTTTTCAGTAACTATGATCATATTATGTCTTCTCTACCTGATCATCCTGATTATTGCATTTTGAAATTTTACTAATTTGACCTTTGACCAAAAATAATTCTGGAACCTTCTCACAAATTCACTATAAATACAGCGTAGCTAATTACTTCGTCAAGAAACTTACTTCTCCTCAACCGTCTTTTTAATAATTTTGGTGATTCAGTGTGTTTATTCTGTGATTTGAAGAGAAGCAAAGTAAAGCGTTACACAAATGAGTGTGGTTAGAGAACATGCTTCTTGGATAGGAGTATTACCTGGGATAGTACAAGCTGATGTTATAATGATTACTGAAGCACGACTGTTAGTGGATCTGGACATTGTTTCACTCATAGTGTTGTATTTCTGTCCCAGACCAAACACAGTTGCTAGTTGGCGCTGCTGTTTACACTCGGAATGACACAGGAATCAGGTCAAAGGTTTCTGAGGCGCATGATGGTGGCATGGAGAGGCCGTAATTTGTGTTATTTATCTAAATAATAGAACTAACGATCGGGTTTATACATAGAAGTCTCATCTGTCGACCTTATGACTTCGCATTAGACCACCTACGGTTCGGGTGGAGTGGTTGATACGTGTCTGATAGCGAGTTACTTTAAGACATCACATGTTTTTGGGAGGGATTAATGCCGACTAGCCTGTACGACTGTCTCGCCAGTGGACGCACGCTGACATCCCTTAAATGTGCACTTGTCTAGCACGTGTATTCACCAGCATGGCACTACCCTGAGTATGATCCCTCTATTAGGGAATTAGTACCAACAAACCAGGAAGAGGATGTAGGTGGCAATAAGTGCCTCCAATCCCAAGGAGGCACTGACTAGATAGTCGTCATTTTTACTTTTAAAACTCATGGCTTTACCCAAAGGCCAACACCTCACCCAAACATTTGAAAATCAGATGTATAGGCTATCAGGAACTAAGCGTTCTGAAGTCGCTGGTCGTTTAATATAAACGGGGCCATCAAGAAGCTTCGGCATGACTTGGAAATACAATGAAATGCATCACAGCATTTCGTACTTTGTTCCACTCCTTCAAAGCTGATGCATGAGCCTTGGATAAATAATGAAGTAGGAGGATTACTAAGACACTGAAAATGCTTATAGGATCAGTCTACTGTTGAAGGGAAGGATG
The DNA here is from genome assembly GCA_944472155.2 of Trichobilharzia szidati. Classification (NCBI taxonomy): domain Eukaryota; kingdom Metazoa; phylum Platyhelminthes; class Trematoda; order Strigeidida; family Schistosomatidae; genus Trichobilharzia; species Trichobilharzia szidati. Next base: position 56,042,687 of record OX235272.1, read on the forward strand.
AGTTTCGGACAGAATACTGTGAAATTTAGAGCCCTTTTAAGTATATGATCAACAGAGTGAGATAACAAATTACCAATGAACGAAGCTGTTGCCGATTCCATTTTAAGCATTCTATAAGGTGCTCTACTTAGCCCTCCTTGGTAAACCGAAAGGGTGTAGATTTAATCATTGTCTATGCAGTTGTTTGCGTCACTATGGACTGGGTAGGATGCAAGTAGTAAGGGTAAGTGGTGTACTAATAGGTGTGAGGTTGAGGACCACAGGGTGCCGTTCTGGGTCCCTTGCTATTAATAATTAATTAATAAATAATAATAATAAACGAATTGCTGAAAATGTTTACTTCGTCCTTATTATGGTTTGCGGGTCATATAAGGATCTGGAGATCTATAAATAATAATGACGACAGATCAGTCTTACAAAGTGACCTAGATAAATTAACTGAATGGTCTAATCCCTGAAGTTTAAAAGTTGATCCTTGACAAAGCTCAGCGATGCATCTATGCTGGAGTCATTAAACCTCATACATTCTGGTGGATACAGATGTTAAGAGACAAAGCGACTCAGGAGTTATTGCCATCTGCATATTGCAATGCAGTTCCACTCAAGGCTTTAAGACGCAACAGGTAACCCGAAGTGCTAGCCATTTAGACAAGTCTATGTTTAAAGTATTCTGTCCAGGCGAATGTCAGTCTGCCGTCAAGTTTTCGTCCGTTGAGCGTGCATTTGTCGCAGCCTGGACTGGCATTATGGCCTACTACAAATTTCACTTCTGGTCTAGTCGGTGCATCACAGATGACGGCTGTCAAACGAATGTTGAAGTGCTGTTTCAGTCTGGTAATATGTATGCCTTGACTTAATATATCCTTTAGCTCAGATACTAAGTCATTGCATAACTTTTTATAACTGCTCGTTTCACTAGGACCACCGTGTATACCTATCAGGAATACACTAATGAGGAACGTTGCCGTAATTCTACCTAACAGGGGCCATAGCTGCTGGTTAGAAGACTTCGAGATGGACTATCTGTCAACATTCAACTGCAGATCAATCTTGTTGGAGGGAATTTCAGTCACAGACATCTCCATGTAGTGCTGCAAACATTTCTGGAGACCGATGTGGCAATAGATCCCCCCTCCGACTAGCCTTGATTCGCAAGTTCCACTTCTAATAGTTGTTGGTTGTTGAGGCCATCTCTTCTGGAAGATCTGCAAGATTCTGTTACAGTCTGTTTGTGATATGTTCGTGGTAACCATGATTTTGAGTGGAATATTTGTCATTTCATCACGTTCAGAGGACACTTGTGGGCACATTTGTGAAGCACTAGCAACTAGTGTTAGGCTGCTGCAAGGTGACGATGCCACTACCTCGGTTTCAACGGTCATGGTATCAGTGTTCACTGAAGATGGCTCGACTTCAACAGGAAGGACAGCAGGTGTGACAGCCTCTGTTGACGTCGACGTAACCGAGATCTCGGCCAGTACCTGCTCACAGATACGTAGTGTAATGGCAGGTCAATCGTAGGTTACGCTGACGTAATCTTTTCTTGCTTAGTAGAGGGTATTTAGCGTTACACTGGGAAAATATTAAAAATGAACCACAGCGACCACTTACCGTCATCGTGAACAGTTTAAAAAGTGGGCGCACAATGTGTGGATGTAAGCCAACTAAACAAAAAAATTGGTTGCGCTACAATTAACATTGACCACTAATGTTTTCATGAACTCCACTGATTGGTCAAAAAGGATGAACCCACATATAACATCATCTTTGTTACACGATGAGTCACATGAGTGACACTATTAGCAAGTGTATTGACCCCTTAAATTATCAGTCAAAGTGACAATAACAAGCCACAGGTAGATTTCTCAATGTGACTTCAATGTGATGCTGTTGGCCACTATTCTTAATGTATATACGTTTACATACATGCATACATACATACATATTTGTGCATGAGTGTGGGCCTGTCTGGATTAGTGTATGATGGAAAACACTTTGGTTGTAAAGAAACAACTTCTACCATTCTTACTTTTAGGTGTTAGCACTTCCATCTGTGTTCTGATTGTAGGATGATGTGAAAATATTCAACACGAAACTGTCGATGTAATTACATTAAGAAAAACGCGTCAATTGAAGTAGTGGTCACGTAATTTCGATATAAAAACTTAACTACTCACAATTTATCAGTAATCTCATGTACAGTAAAATTTTCCATGGGTTGCATTATATGACATTTTTATCCTCACCAACACAACAGGTCTATGTATCTCAAAACATTTTAGGTGTTTCTGTAAGTTCCATATTAGTTTGTTGATTAGATGTATCACACAGTGAAACAGTATTATTACTGGATGACGTTGTTTGCAACACAATTTATTGTTCATTATCATATCACTTGTAATCACACGACTTCGAAACTTGAGTTTTATAGTTTTCTTTGTTCTCTCCTATTTGTCACAGGGGTAGTAGAATTTTCCAGATATTTGGGACAGGTGTTGAATCATTCCTATTACACGTATTTGCTGTTGATTCGATAAACAAGGCTTCTGTTATCAATCTCTCACTCCACCCTGTGACATTAGATTTTAAAACTGTCATCCTATCCCATCCCATTGTATGGTTGTGCATAACTGCATGTAGTGCTATAGCTGAACTATTCTCTAGATTTCTTATCCTATTCGGGTCAACCGATCTAGATTTGGCTAGGTTTTTATGCTCAGCTAGTCTGACTCACTGACGCTGTTCTACTAGTTTGACCTATGTATTTGACCTGACAATCATTGCAGGCAGGGTATTAGATAAACTAAAATGTTTTGTTTTAAGGGCTCCACATAACTGACCGACAAAGCTTGTTTCTAATTGAGTTTGTGATTGGTTTGAATGCCACCCACTTTTATTCCTGGCTGCCTTGTTAGGAATTCTGCGTAAGTTGGTTTCTTGGGTTCCTTCCTGGTATGGAATTACTACTGATGATTTATATTCCTTATTGTTGATGTTGTCTTGTGCATATTTGACATGCATGTCGTCATTAATGTTATTATCATTATTATTATTATCACTATCAATACTATCATTTATTGTATTTTTACGTTTCCTTACATATTTCCTGACCAATTTATCAGGGTAATTATTAAGTTTCAAAGCTTTTCTTATATGTATCACTTCCTGTCATAGATTTTCCTTGGTACTACTTAGTTTTTGTGCTCTGTCACTTAAACATTTCACCAATCCTATTTTCACTGACATAGGACGGGATGATCGGAAGTCTAAATATCTGTTTGAATGTGTGGGTTTCCTGTAAATACTAGTGTTTAACATTCCATCTTTTTACCTTTTTACGCTACTGTCTAACATCGGAAGCTCCCCTTTTTGACTCTCCAATTCATAAGTGAATTGAATAGACTCCTCCTCTGAGTTCGAAAAATCTATTTATATCCTGTGTTCTAAGAACATTGAATGTGTCATCTACATGAAATGCTGAATCGTGGATAAAAATAAGCCAAATGTCCACAAACAACAATCGCACCTTTTCATTTGGTTCTTGTTTAACTGAGAAAAAGAGTTATCTTACAATCATTTCTCCTCTTACCTGAGATAACTCTCACACTCTGTCTCATGAGTTAGTTGATTTTATCCCGTAACCCAAATGCGAAGTTGAAACACATCTGATGAAATATGGTTTGCTTATTACCAACTAAATATAATATTTTTCAAGTTTGGAATGTAACAAATCGAACTGCTGCACTTCTGTGCTGAGTTCCAAGTTAAAACTCAGTCAGTCAGCTTTGTCACTGCAGTATTAATTGGCTTAAACAATTATTAATGCCGTACTCTGTGCATTTCCCAGTTCCTTAAATTATCCAGAGGAAAACACACACCAAAAGTCAGTAACAGGGACAAAAGAAATAGTGTGAATAGAAGTGAATGAGATGAGTGATTTTTTATGCCCGTAGTACGCCTAACTAAAATACTCAAGTATATGAAGGAAGCAAAATGCTGTGTGAGTGACTTGGTATAATCATGAGCGATAGATTGTGCTCGAAACGTCTTCAGATAATATTGCTGTACAACATTGTGTGATTTATGAAAATAAAATCTTATCAATGATGGAGTTATACTTAACCACAGTGCCCAAGTTTTATACTTATATCAAAAATACTTATCACATGCGTTATGTATCTCCTGATTGTTTCACTTTTGTCTTCCTCACTGCAGTTTGTCAGTCTTCTTAGACATTCTACTAGATGTCGTCATACAAAGTGTCTAGAAGCAGTCTCTCAATACATCCACCGCCCACAAAGTTGTTGGTATGAAGCCCTGAGATTATTCACTTCGGGCCGTGGTACAATTAGCACGCTTATATTACTGATGCAATGACATGCAAGACTTGTACATGTTACTGTGAAGTTTGCTTGTAATAACATTCCCTCCACAGTAAATACAATGCTTGTGATAACAATTCTTCATTACCTTTTCATTGCGTTGATAGGGGCGTATATAATAGAAAAAAGCTAACCTCGTCGTATTAGTTCTCTAAAATACTTTCACTAAGTAAGAAGAGAGAAGTGGGGAGAGTACAGCACCTTGGGGGACACCAGATTCGGTGAGCACAGCAGACGAGGATTTACCTTTGTATACGGTGTACTGCATTCTGTTAGAGAAGTAGGAATGCAACCAGTTAGTGACCCAGGACTCAGTTTGTGTCATAGAGAGCTTATTTAGCAAGAGACATCTAGGTGCAGAGTCGAAAGCAGAAGTGAAGTCGAGAAACGTGCAGCGGACGTATTTGGCACCTATATCTAATGATGAGACGATACTGTTGTGTAAGACGGCTGCAGCGTCTAAAGTGCTCCTACCCTGTCTATAGGCAAATTGTTTGGGGTCTTCAAAGTTTTCAAGACAGGGTTCAAGTTTTAGAAGTACTAGTTTTTCCATAAGCTGTAGAAACGGGGAAGTGATGGCAATGGGTCTGAACTTTACATTCTTTCTAATGCCAGGGTCAGGGACTATTTTAATGTCTTTCCATGCATCCGGTACGACATTTTTGGAGAAAGAAGCATTTAGGATGTTGGTTGGTGGAGAGCATAAAGCATCTGCACATTGTTTTAGAACATATGCAGGTATACCATTAGGGCCAAGGCTACGAGAGGGCTTAAGCGTTTTAAGACATTTTAGAACATCGAGAGCATTAAAGTCATGAAAGTTATCAGCTACATGATTAGTAACATTAGAGGTAGTTATAGTAGAAGCAGAGCGTATAAAAGACTGATTAAGAGCAATAACATCGTAAGAGGGAAAAGCATTACAACGCTTACTATTGCCAGTAATTTCATTAAAAAGTTTCCACATGCTGATAGGAGATTCGCATGATAAAAGTGTATCATTGTAGGTAGTTTAGAGATTGAAGGTATCGACGTTCGCGAGTTGTACGGATTATACTAACGCAAGATCTTATACCAACAACTTCTATAGTGTTCGTTCTTCGAGTACCAAATGGTAAAGCAAAAGACCAGATTTTGTCGTCCAAAGTACGTATTATATTTCGGGACAAAATCGCGGGTAGAGGTGAATGCTTAGCTAGCTAGTAATCGTGCACGCACGTGACACGACGGAGCACCAAATGGCGGGGATGCTTGACCGTAAGCCTTCAGCTAAACAAGTCGACTTAAACAGTGATGGTCAGCATCCAATGTTGAGTGATGATTGCTGTGGTTAATAATTTTGGGGAATTATTTACCGCTACAGCTCACTCCCCCCCTAGTGGGTTTGTGAGGACCCTAAGACATGACCAGCCGGAAGTAAAAAAATCTCGATGGTTCCCTGATGGGTGAAAAAAAATCTTCCGAGCGGCTTGATCGAGAGCCTGCTGGTCTGTCTGCCTATGATAATAGGGTGTCTGTACATAGCTTCCTCGATGTTGTTCGTTGGATCCCGTGCTTCGTTTGTTTCCTGTCCAGTGCCTGTTGCACCTGGAAAAGAAAACAAGAATGCTGAGAACCTTGTCAAGGAAAATGTACCAAATAAGCGTTTTTTTACAAAAAAAATGACGTGCATCTACTATACAGTAAAATAATGTAAAGTTCAAAATATCGGGAAAAAAAAATATACATCTAATTTAATTTTATGTACGGTTATAGGAAAAATATCATTTACTTGTGTTAAATGATGCAACATAAAAAAAATTGATGTGTCACTCAGTTATGTGAAATAGGTATGAAGGTATTCTGGGAATCTAACGTGACGTCCAGAACGCGTTTTCTTAGAGTGATCGACCGAAGTAGCCAGTGGGCGAATGCCCTGACAGTCAATAGTGTGACCCCAAAAATCGAGTGAGTCAACGCCTATTTGACACTTCTGTATATTGATGGTAACACCATGTTGGCGTAACCTTTCAAATGCCAAGTCCAAGTGTCTAAGGTGAGTTTCCTTGTCTGGACTGGCAATGAGGCAGTCGTCTAAGTATGCGTATACAAAGTCGAGACCGCGAAATACTTCATCGATGAAGCGTTGGAATGTTTGGGCCGCATTCCGGAGGCCGAATGGCATACGTAGGAATTCGAAAAGTCCGAAAGGCGTAATGATAGCCGTTTTCGGAATATCTTCCGTTGCCATCGGGATTTGGTTATACGCTTTAACCAAGTCGATTTTGGAGAATATAGATGCTCCAGATAACGTTGCCGTCAAGTCGTGTATGTGAGGCAAAGGGTAGCAATCAGGGGTTGTTTTGGCGTTCACTCGCCGGTAATCACCAGTGGGTCGCCAATCGTTGCTATCCTTTTTCGGTACCATATGCAACGGGGATGCCCATGGACTATTCGATGGCCGAATGATGCCAAGGGTGAGCATATGTTCGAATTCGTTTCTGGCAATTCTCAGTTTGTCAGGTGCCAGTCGTCGTGCTTTAGATGTCACGGGCTGTCCTGAGGTTATGATGTGGTGCATAACATTGCTGGTTATACACGGGAGATCGTTAGATGGGCAATTGAGTTCCGGATATTTGTCAACAATAGGTTGAAAAGTTGGATCTAGGATTACTTTCATCTTAACGATTGACAAGCTGGGGCCTACGTAAGTTATGCCTTTGATAGACAAACTAGTAGTGTTGTCAATTAATCGTTTACGGCGGACGTCTACGAGCAAATCATGATGATTAAGTAGGTCCGTGCCAATGATGGGCACTGTGACGTCAGCGATTAGGAAAATCCACCGAATAGGTTTGCGTAAACCTACGTTCAGATAGACGTATTTCCGACCATAGGTTGCAATTGGTTTTCCATTTGCAGCCTGTAGGTTGAAGTTAGGATCCTTCTGTCGATCTGCTGCTGTAGCAGGAAGGACGCTGACTTCGGCGCCTGTGTCGACTAGATATCTAGTCTGGCTCATTACATCATGGATGTAAAGTAAGCGGCTAGTGCCACCGGCGACGGTTGCCGCTGACGCGTGCCGGCGGGATAGTTTCCCACAGACTTGGAGGCTTTGCCGAAATCACAAGGTTTTCGACAACATTTCGCTTCCTTGCCATAGGTGTTGTGATAACAACACCAGTCAGGATTTTTGAGAGAGCGTGTGTTGGACTTAGATCGTCCACGTGCGCTTTGCCGTCGAGGGGATTTAGAACGACGATAGGAGGAATTGCTAGGCTTGTTTGACCTAAGCATCTGCTGGACGGAGTTGATTAACTCTATCATCGCAGAATCCTTACTCGAAGTCTGTTCGGTAACAGAGTATACTTCGGTAACTGGCCGTTTCGTTATCCCTAGAATTCTATCTGCAGAGACAGCTAAGTCATCTATGAGAACACTTTGAAGTGTCACAAGTACAGTCTGAACTGACTGTGGCAGTTTGGATAAAAATAGTTCTCTGAACAGTCCTTCATCGAACTGACTTTGGCCAATGATCTCTTTCATTCTTGCCAGCATGCTCACGGCTGACTGATCTCCTAACTCGATGTTACGAAATAACTCATCCAGACGTTGTCGATCTGTGAGAACGTTTCTCTTGAGGATGGATGCTTTGAGCAACTCGTACGAGTTACTTACCGACATCTGCAGAGTTACGCACTTGCTGAATTCCCGCGGTAGGGCGTGAATAACTGCAAGGAACTGTGAACGTTGATCAGTTATTCCATGTTCACAAAAATCGGACTCAGCAATCTGAAACCACGTTTCAGCATTATCTGGCCAAAATGGTACTAGCTGAATTGTTTTGGCGGTTGAGCGAATCTGAATAACCTTGAGGCTAGGATCATTCATGACGAAAAGTATGCCGATAACAATATAGTACAAGAATAAACACAAAAAGGAACGAACTCACCGGGTTTATCTGCGTGTGAATTGAAGATGTAGTTCGTGGTTGGGCTCACCAGTTTAGATACTGTGGGTATCGACGTTTGGGGGCTGTACGGATTACACTAACGCAAGATCTTATACCAACAACTTCTATAGTGTTCGTTCTTCGAGTACCAAATGGTAAAGCAAAAGACCAGATTTTGTCGTCCAAAGTACGTATTATATTTCGGGACAAAATCGCGGGTAGAGGTGAATGCTTAGCTAGCTAGTAATCGTGCACGCACGTGACACGACGGAGCACCAAATGGCGGGGATGCTTGACCGTAAGCCTTCAGCTAAACAAGTCGACTTAAACAGTGATGGTCAGCATCCAATGTTGAGTGATGATTGCTGTGGTTAATAATTTTGGGGAATTATTTACCGCTACAATAGCATTAAGATTTTCGATTTCAGATTTGATTTAAGCATTAATCTTTTTGAGTCCTAACTTATCTTTGGATTTATGTAATGTTTCTTTTTGCGTGCGAATTTGTTTGAAACAAGGAGACGAGAAGCGGTCGAGGCGTTTGAATAGTGTTTGTTTGGGACAGCATACACCAAGGCAGAAGTTAAGATAGTCCGTTATATTGGCGATTGTGTCATCTAATGTACTTTCATGGAATAAATCCCAGTTAGTATTTTTTAACATGCACCTTAGATTGAGTAAGTTTTCAGATGAGTAGCATCTTTGTTGTGCTTTCATGGACAAGTGTGAGAAGACTTTAATATGTGTTTTGCTGTATATTTTTGGTAAAACATGAATAATACAGTGATCAGAGTTAAGCATCGATGTACGTTTACGTGTTTCATATACTCCTTCGTCATTAGTAAAAACTAAATCGAGTGTTTTGTCAAGTCGAATGGGAAATTTGACTATGTTTGTGTGACCAAGTGCTTCAAGGAAGGAGCAATCTAAGGAGTTGAAATCACCAGTAATAACAGATAGAGAGTTATCGAAGTTGGCGGCAGCAAACATGGTGAATTCATCAGCAAAATTTGAAAGATTAGATAGTGAGCAACTGGGAGAAATGTACATGTTTGTAACAAAGATATGTTTATAGTTGGGGAGATGTTTGGGAACAATAGCATATATTTCAGTGCTTATATACCACTGTTGTGACCTAGTAAATTTAGTTGATTTATGCTGACCTAGCAAGCACAAATCACACAGGTCACTGAACTGACAACTTAAAAAGTGGATCAGCTAATACATACATATGTATGTCCTAATTAGAGACACATTAAATGCTTAGAAATTGTAGTTGAATTATATTCGCCTAGTAATCAAAAATGCATACGTTCTATTTTTGACCTAAAATAAATGTATCGAAATTGCTGTTGATTTATATTCACTTACTAGACATTCTCATACATCTCAATGTACTTTAAACACCACTAATGCATCCAAATAGCATGTGAATCATCACACTACACTCACACCAAAAAAACTTAACACGCCATTATATTATGGTAAGGTAAGTCTTCAGTTCAACTGCTTGTAAATTTCCGTGTCAAAATTTTAAAAAATTACCGCTTTAACTTATACTTTAGACCAATAGGAAGCCAACTAGCCAACAGCCAATCAAAATCTGCCTATATCTATTCATGATAAAATTCTTTCGTAAAACGTCAGTTAGTTCACCGATAATAGTGTTTCCCGTTTCGCTCTATTTCCAACTTCAAAAATTTTACTCCTTTTTTGTTGACTATACGCGATCTATTTATCCCCTTGAAAATAGTTTCTCACCTTCTGTCAGGCTTTTCCCAGAAATGTTGCCTTTTCGTCCGAACAATTGTCCGATTGGGAAATTTCATCCCGATGTAGTATTTAAGTACTGCTTAGACAACAGGCTCATTGGAAGGGAGAAAATGTGTAGCCAACTGTCATCCCTGGACTGTATTCATAGTGTGGTTAATAATACAGGCGATTTCTTTAATCCTTCTTATGGAACCCACACAAATTCCATCAAAAGCTTCCAGAGTCACCTAGAAAGGAGGATCAGAGCCTTGAGTGAATCAAGAAACACGATGATTTACTGTCACCTCGACGAATTTGTGTACAGAAATTGGTGAAACCTAACTACGAGGACTCCTGTGAGAAGTCTGGAGGTTTACTTGGAACATACAGAAGGAATTTATCCTATGTGGCTGCATTTTAACGTTGCATTAGTTTTATATCAACGTCTTTTTAAAATTATGCACCTCTGCTTCAGACGCACCTGACTGGTCGATAGACATTTGTCAATACGCACATAGGTCTGTGTGCATTTGAAAGGGTCAGAAAGTGGATGATTAATGCCTGACAATAGACAATGAATAGGCGTCATTCGTACGTGTTCGACGATGTCTAAGAAAGTGTGAAGACTCAGGACTTGACTACATCTTCAGGAGTCACACCTACATTTAATAAGCTCACTCATCACCTGGCCTTCGTTCATCCAGGTCATTTCCTAAATGTTGCCGTTAATGCGGTTTTCTGTCTCCTCGACAATTCACGCATCTTCCTTCATCCATGCAAAGTGGCCAAAATCTTCCAGGGCTTCACTCAGAGTATCGTGCGCCTATGCATACACGAACGACATTCTAATAGGCAGTTCAAACACATCACTGAATTGCTTAACTTCATGTTATCTCATGTTCTGATTGATCATACATTCTAAAGGGATTTGGATGACAAGTGAATTCACTGACTATTATTCTGCCTTCCACTTGTATCACAATACACTCTCCGATATGGTGCAAATTTGTCTTCATGGAGTATGGTGTGCAAAAATTGTTAAATCTATAATTGCAAATTCTGAAAAAGAATTTACTGAAAAACAGTCATCCACTCTAGTTATCCCCCCCCATGTTAGCATTGTCTTCACTTGTACTGTTATCTCTGTATTGAATTATAATGACCAAACTTTACCTTAATTTCACAATTTATTATCAAGACAAACATTCTGATGAGACAATAGTTCCTATATCCATCCCTCTTCCCCTACAAACATATACGCTCAAAATAACTGACTGACTACACTGTAACTATTGCTTATTATCAATATGTCATCATGTTATCAATAGTGTGATCTACCTCGGTTATTATGCACTAGTTCACAGACTTGATGAGGAGTTACTGAAAAGGTTTATTTGATTAAATTGGGTTCTCTAGTTTCAGTGATGCGAGTAGTTAAATTAATACCATTTTGTTCGTGTGTTTTGAGTTCTCCTCTGTTTCGGAACATTCCACCTAATTTTGATTTCCACTCTCTGAGTTGAATTCACTAGTCAGTTTCTGAATGTATATAATTGTTTGTCTGTCATAATTTGACTCTACTACTCATTCATGATATGTATCAATTCACTCTGTTCTTCGATTTTGTATTTTGTCTCCAGTCAATCCTTATTTCCAATCAAAGTTTTGACTATACCTCCCTCACTTGTCTAATTGTACTGTAAATAGTCAGTCTCCTTACACTGAATAATTTGTCTGCTCACATCATCCTTTGAATTGTGTTGTCTAAACTTTCTATCTATAACTCCAAGTCACCATGAAAAGTGCGTTCAAGCATTTTGTGAATTGTAATCTGGTTTAGTTGAGTATGTTCACATTTGAAGGCAATCCACGAAACTAAGCGAAGTCGTATCCTTCTGCAAATGTGTTCATTGTTCCTCTGTTCAAATCAATAATGAGATATGATAATGAAATTATAATTTGAGGAAAACTACAGTCACAGCTGAATTTTCCAATCACCTCATTTCTAATATGACTATGATATTCTACACACACCGCCATTATTGAACATTGTAGAGAGAGAAGTCAAAGTGATGTCAAAATATTATTATTATTTTTACAATTATCACTACTACTACTACTACTACTATAATACATATCAGTACTAAAGTCTAATCAAGTGAAAGAGAAAAGAAGAAGCACGTTGTCTTCAAATGATTCGTGAAGACAGTCGAATACATGCATTAATATGACACGGATTAATGTAATAAATCTCCTGTAATTGTGTGATATGCATCCTTCAAGAACAGAAGAAAGAATGAGAAAATGATGAATGAATGAGTAGTTTCAATGGAATCGAGGAAGATACTGAAGGAATGGAAAACGTTTCATAAAGTGGATCAACTACTAATTTTCGACATTTTCAGTCCCAAATGACTGAATTACTCAAATCGATTGTGCTCCAGTTGATAGGCTGAATCATATTCTTGTTGCATTCAAAAGTGGGCAAGACATGTATTAATCACCTCAGTTAAAAGCATCATACGAAATAACTGCCACAACAATCAGTCAGAAAGAAGTCGAAGCTTCCCATCTAACCATAATACCGATTCCTAAACTTTTCACTATACAATGTTTAGTTATTCATTAGAAGTGAATATCTCATCTACTTGTCTCTAAACATCAACACGACATTATTCAGTGCGATATGAGATCTGGTGATGGAGGATACACGGTAAGTAGTTTGATTTTTGTCATAGGGATTGTGTGGATTGATTCTAGTACATAAACTCACCCTCATACTCATCTTAACATTCTCATAAATTGATCTGATTTCTATAAATAGAAAACGAAGTTTGTCGTCAAAATATGCCTACTGAATATGTAAACTCGAACAGGCGCATGTGAGGAAACAGATAAAATGTTGCAAGTCTATCATTTCCAATCATCGAGACAAGTATCCACAAAGTACGCGAAAAATCTGAGTGTGAGATGCTATCTCACCTGTGACTCAACGTTTGCAACACACTAGACTGTTGAAAGCGCCTTGCAAAATATTCGACTCCAAATTTTTTTAGCTTACCATAAGCTGTCACCGACACCTGTTGCAAATAACTGAAATTTACTATCCGTTGAGACAATTCATTTATTTCTGGAAAGGAAGGCAAAGTGCAAACACATATCATGAGTAGACACGATGATTTGTGAACAGATGAGGACGCAAAGAGGCATTGCTAATTCGGAAGACGACAATATTGAGCGAAGCAGTGTTCACTTCCGAGTTAAACCTCACTCAACAGGCTGAACACATATATACATTTATATGTCACAGCATTTCCAGTAAGTGGTGGATATTTTCAACAGCTGACTTCGTTGCCTACATATTGAAGATCAATCGAATAGCCAGAGACAATTAGCAACAAGGAACTCCAGCAACCAACCAACCAACCGAGAACCTACTGACCAACAAATATGCTAGCGAAAATAAAGGTGCATCTGACACACTCTGAGGAGGCAACCGGTTGACATCGCGCACCAGACCATCGCTCGAGCAGAACCTGAGTGGGAATCGACGAGTGAAGGTACGTGTCCGAGGGTAGTGACATTGGGGAGATCATGTTGGGAGCGGGTGAGAGCCCATAGGCAATCTTGAGGCCAACTGAAACTCAAGGGTACAATAACATTATTAGTAATACAATCCTAGAAATATGGTCAGTGGAAAGTATTCTGGAAGAAGAATCATCGGGGCATTTACAAGTAAGTAAACTTTCTCTCTGTAGAGAGTAGCTTCATCGTTTAAGGCAAACGCAATATGACAGTCACTGTCAATTGCTATTGAGTCGAATAAATTGACAAACATCTGTCTGTGGAATACGACGGATAAAACTGGTGGAACAATCCACCACAAATCAATGACATGTTTCGAATTACCTTCAGTGCGATTAACCGACAGAAGACTATCACATTCGCTTAAATCCGGCTGATTTCCGACACCTATTCAAGAAGAAAGAATGGTATTGACAATGTTTCGTTGGCTGCAATGAACATGGTGTGTTTAGAATTACTGATCACCAGTATTCTGTGATTTGACTTACGTCTGGGAAAGGCTGAAAAACACAGACGTCAACACATTCAAACATATCACCATTTATATACGTTTGACTGAGTCAGAAGAATGAGAAACCATGAGGAGAAGTGAAACTAACTTGCCCAACCAATAGTATCAATGCTTACATTCAGATCCATGGATTAATGATTCCCTCCAGAGAGTTCTACTCTGAGATATGTAGAAGTAACTCCCTGAATAAAATGCAAAGAGAACAGAATATTTATCGACCAGTAGTTTGAAAATCACCTGTCACATTGATCGAATGGCACGAATTCAATGGATAAACTCATGTTCGTCTCACCATCTGGCAAATATTGGTGGTCTGTAGTTCAGACCTTACAGCGAATAAATCAAGTGAGTCTGTTTTGTCAACATCCTTCGCCATTACGCAACATTGCACAGAGATTGGATAAAATGCTACAAACGCTCATACTCTCCTATACTGGTTGTATCCAAGTGACTGATAATGAAATGTGGGATGGGCATCTTAAGCAGCTGAAAACAGTCTGCCACACGTTCACCCATCTTTCAACAGCAGTAGAGTGACTCAACTGAATCTCTCTCAAAATTCAGCCTCGACAACTTGCTGATTGAAATGCAAAGCGAACAAGATCAAACAGAATGTGGTATGAATTACGAAAGCGTACTTACCATATGACTCCTGTACCTCTCTGATGATCCGTGAAATGGCTGACGAAACAAATGAATACACCACAGATTCAAGATAGACAACAATCGGGATAATGAGAGGTGATAAATTCCAAACCATGAGATATTCAAATTGAATAGGTAGCACTATTCAGACATATTGCTTAAACAACTGAACGTCAGCCTTTACATATCTGTGTGATATTCAGTAGTGGCGTTAATTCAAAGTCTATTTAAAGAGGGATTTCAATAGTCTAGTCACTTTGTTTGCAGATTGAAGATCAACAACAAACTTTTCACATACCTCTGTAAACTTCCGGTTGGTAATAGTATTCAGAAGTATTGTATATACAATCCGCAACTAAAAGAACGATTATTTCTCAATATCGATTAAATTTATTGACTTACACCCAGTGATACTTTGGCCCGTTTCTCTGGCCTGTGTTTCCAAGCGGTCTGAAGGGGGAAAGAGACAAATATTCCATTGCCGTGTGCAATATAAATCATGACTGCAAGATATTGGAGACAGTGTTGTCAATATTGCTCGCTTCTCAACTATTGAAATAAAAGCTGATGAATAAACAGACGGCAGAATGGTATTGTAAATCTCCATCACACCACTGTAATCCTTAGTGGGAACGACAACTCGAGGTGGTGAACACTCCACGTTTGTTGAAGGAATAAGACAAGGAAGAAAGAGGAGGCTAAGTGTGGAGCTTAGTAATCTTGTAGCTGCAAGTGATACCATTACGAATAATAAACTTCCCTCGAAACATCATCCAGTGAATAAACTTGTTTCACTCTGTCATATGTACAACAATCACATTAGTTTTCAACTATATACGGCCACCACCACAGAGTTTAAGTACCACACGCACACTATTGAGTCGAAGCATCACCGACACAACAAATTAGGAAATAACAAACAAAATACATATGGTAAGCAAAAGTAGACTTGTAAAAGCACCTTCCAATGTATTCGCGTTTTCTTCCGCAATGGCTTTCCTATTATTGACGTCTATTATATTTCCTGTAAAACAATAGCAAATGTTGCACAAATGAATTGATAATGTCTATAGGAATGATGGCAAAAGTCAAATCTGTTCATCAGTCACACTGAATTCGTCTACATTCACAGAGGGTTCCAATGTTACATCCTGCATCTGCTTCCATCAACCACCATCAACACAGATAATTGCAAATTCGGAGAGAATACGATAAATCATTCCACAAATGAAAATGAAAATGTATTCAATGAACAAGAACTTCATTGCTTCATCAAATATTAGGGCAAATGAATGGAATATTGAAGTACATTGAAAAGAATTTACTTACTTTCTTTATGGTAGATGATATGACTTAAAGTGTATATCTCTCGAACAAGACGATCCGCATCTTCAAAACAAGAAGACTGAACGTCAATTCATTGGATTAAGCTTGATTGAATGTTATGACTTGTTCAGTTTCAAGAATGAGTGACAGAGATATAATATGTGTGTCAGCAAGTTTCCCATTTTATGAGAATGAATAATACTGGTTGATATGTTCGATGAGTAATGTACTGAAGAGAATATTGCACTCTAGAATACGGCACGATTCCACTTGAAATATCCTCTCACTGACTCCACAAGAAGTAATTGTCATCCTACTCGAGAATCCTAGGTCTCAAGCCTCATTCAGGGGTTAACTGTAACAGATGGGAACTGACTAGCTTCGCACCATAATCGCCTATCCAATGTTAAATAAATTGCGAATTTAGCTTTTCAGTGTTAGAAAATTTGAAATGATAAAGTCGATTTCTATATACCCACAGAGTGCAGATTCTCAAAGTTCTACACTATTATCCTACTGGACTAGATAAAGTTGTTTCACTTGCTGCATTTCTTTGCAGGATTCATATGATGTCTCACCACCAGACTATTCGGTGATAGCCTTAAATTAGCTGAAAAACTATTAATTGTGGAGGGCAATATTCGAAAGTTTGATATTGTAGAATTCTCGAATATTGATTCCTTAGTTGACTGGATATTCGATAAGCAACTTCACATTACAAAAAAATTTACATGTCAGAAACAATGACTCACTATAATTCAGTCTTGGTTGAACAGCTTAGAAAAAAGGAGAAATAATTAATCAATGATATGCGCAACTGAGCACATTTTATCGCACGAATCACTTGATCGATAATGGGGGAGATTCATTCATCTATAATTTTGTAGAATGACCACGTAAATGATTATCTTGTGCACTGAATCTGCACTGAGTACGTGTTTCAAATTGATGCGACTCAAGATGAGTTTGTAGTCATGAAATTGAAATCATTAATGTACACAATTTGTGCAAGAGAAATGTATGCAATGTATGCGAGTTCGTGTTATCATTATATGTCAGATAAATTACTAGATTGGGTTGTCATACCATACCTCAACTTCATCAGAAAATGATATTCATATCGACGTCTAATAGATCTGATCGAATGGAGTCGTTCCTATATATTCACACAAATCACTGATTATCAAATACTCTAAAACCAGTTGTCAGAAGTGAGTTCTCTACTTTTAAGGTAGTTTCAAAATATGAATGCAATATGTACAGAGAGAAATTAAGTAGCGCTTACCTGTCAGTAGAGATAAACGCAGGAGAAATAAGAACGCAGTGATTTCTA
The DNA here is from genome assembly GCA_944472155.2 of Trichobilharzia szidati. Taxonomy (NCBI): domain Eukaryota; kingdom Metazoa; phylum Platyhelminthes; class Trematoda; order Strigeidida; family Schistosomatidae; genus Trichobilharzia; species Trichobilharzia szidati. The sequence continues at coordinate 56,060,152 of OX235272.1, forward strand.
ATGAAAGGAAAGAGGAAGCCATGATTATGTGTAATTGTTTAAAGTCTGATGTATTTATATGAAAATTTATTCTAGAGATTCAAATTGACAAATGAAAGACACGAAGATATCAGACTATTACCAAATACCTTTAATTACTGATGTTCACGTATCCATGGCGTGATTATCACTAATATAAATAAATTGAACTTTATTACGGAATGTAGACACTTTTCTTCAAAGAAGGTGTAATTATTGAGACAGAAAAGGTAAACTTTGGTATTATTTCATATGAAAATTTCTTCATTGTGATAACTTTTTCTTGTGTTAGCAGATGGTCGAAACAAGGTATATTCTCTTCAGAGCATTCGCTTCAGGCTGTTATAGTTGTTATACGGTAACAATAAAAGCAGGTTATGTGATGGATACAGTTTTCACCTAGAATAACAGATTAGTTGTAGGTTGACGAAATAAGTGGTATTTCTGTGACAAATGTGGTGAGTTGACTGTAAATACAAAGATAGTATGAAATGGATAAAGACGAAGAGTATTCACGACGGAAAGATAAGATGTGAAGAATGAAGCTTGAAAGGTTAGTTGGAAGGCGTTCAACGGACCTGGTGAGTGGCTAGCACACATAGACAGTATACTTTTAAACAGGAGATGGCTAAACTCTATTTAGTTGTTTGTCATGGAATAAGGGATATTTGAACTGTCTGGGGTGGTGTCATATCTTGGGGGGAGACATAATATCACTAACAATGAACCGCAACTGCATTTTAGTGTCAGATTGTAAGACAGATGAGAAGACATAGCATTGAGTTGCTAGGATCACGTGAGAGCAGTTAAAGTGGGAGTGGACTCTGCAAATCTTTAACTTTATAGTCGAGAATCTACTCTGGTCACTCGGACGACAATCAAGAGCACATTGAAGCAGCGAACGGCTATCATGATATCACCAACAGCAGTCAGAGCCCTTATGCAGTGAGAACCAATCTCACTCAGGATAATGACAGCAAGATTCAACACAAAAGGAAGGGTCCGATCATCCAAAGCTACGCGTCTACAGGCAACTCAGAACAAGAAAGGAAGGAAGATTTCTAAAGACAGCTGAAAGTAGTTATGGGTGGGATAACAAATGACGACATGGATGCTAAACTGAGAGCGAACAAATTAGGGAGACAACTCATCATGGGTCAAAAGGATCTCGACAAAAGCCTGTCATCACAATTCACAAAAACGTGCATGTAGTCCTGACGCCTTCAGGTCAGCAGTGCTATTCAACTCGACAAATGAACTGGGGTTATTCCATTTTTATACAATAAGCATTCACGATTCTTTGCATAGATGCGAATACATGAAAGACTTGACTGACAATCTACCAGAACAGGTGTTTCATTGAGTTAGGGAATCGTGGTTTCTCAAACTGTTTCTGTGCACCGCATATGAAAGTTGAGAATGGATAGTGTGTAGCAAAACGCTAAGTGAGAGAAAACAGTCTATTTTACATTGTTGATTGTCATAAGACAAGCTTTATGTTGTCAGTGAAAAAGTTCTACGACGCCATTAGTATATAGGTGATATGTCGCAATTCAAATGCGTTTGCATCCTAAAGTGTCATAAGCCTTTTGAAGGTCACAGATTTGGACTACTACACTTTCATCGGGATCAACTGAGAAAGTAGACATAAACTTTGAGTACTCCCATTACAGTCGCCTGATTTTATTACTCCTATTTACTAACAATGTTAGGCTTACATTTGAAGGTGATTATTTCCGCCAAGTTGATGGTGTTGCTATGGGAAGTCCGTTAGGGCCCCTTTTAGCAGATATTTATATGTCGTACATTGAGAATTTATCGGAGGATTTAATTGAAAATGTGCGACTTTATAGAAGGTATGTAGATGATATTGTAATCATCAGTGATAAATTTTGTTCTGCCACCTGAATTTTAAATCGAATGAATGAAGTTCAGAATAGCATATCACTTACATCTGTAGAAGAGGAAGATAATTTGTTTATCTTTCCTAGATATATCGCTTAGTCGACGGCTTGATGGGTCAATAAAAAGATCTTTTTATAGAAAACCTACCTGGACAGGACAATATCTTAATTACCATAGTTTATGCCCTGTTCGGTACAAAAGAGCCTCTTCAGTAGAATCCAACGAATATGCACTGAAGACATACTTGATGAAGAAGAAAGAAAGTTGATACAAACTCTGGTTGATAACAATTATCCAGACAAGTTCATCAGGAGATATAAATTAGTCAGAACACCAAGACCCACTCTACAACTTGCCCCTAAGAAAGATATGTACATCAAGCTACCCTATATGGGGCATCATAGCAGCTTGATAACCAGACAAGAGACTGAACGCTGCCGTTAAAAAGACTTTTCATGCAGCTAATATCATAATAATGGAGAATGTGAAGCCATTATATCCATCCATCTAAGCCCTTCGAACAGGCGATAAATTATGTCACATCCCACTGTATTTGCCAATTTGGATGTACATGTGGACAGACATACATAGGGAGGACTCATCGATCTCTGCAAGTAAGGGCTTCAGAGCATATTCCTAAATGGCTCCAGAAACAAATGGAATCTCCAGCATCCATTAATGGTGAGAACAGGAGACCTATCTCCTTTATTGCGAAACATATTATAGAGACAGGACATTAAATTGACGTTAACAGGTCTTTTAGACCTATCTATAAAACGTGTTTGGGGCGTATCCTAAAATTTGTGGAAGCCCTAGCTGGCGATTAGAAAGTCTAAACCACCTTTATGCATTCAAAAACAATTCGACATCACATTAAACCTTCTTTGGTAAATTTTGTTTTGATACCATAGTAGATGTATTATTACCTCTGCTATTTGGTTTAGTGGTCTTCACTGTTATTTTGACCTTGGGTATGTCCTTTCAACTTGACCTAAGTAATCTATTTTCTCCCCTCTTAACTCTTCATTAATTTCATATATGTATTACTATGACAAGTCCGTGTGTGATCAGATTGTTCGAAATGTGTTGCGCAAATACATTAGACGATTCAGACAAATTACGTCTTCTTATTGCTTTATCTCAATTCATAAAGGGAACTAATTGTTCTAAATTATAGATTTAACAATTTTTGCACACAATACTCCATGAAGACAAATTTGCACTATATCAGACAGTATATTGTGACAGAAGTGGAAGGCAGAATAATAGTCAGTGAAGTCTGCTTGTCATCCGGATCCCTCTAGAATGTATGGTCAATCAGAACATGAGAAAACATTAAGTTAAGCAATTCAGTGATGTGTTTGAACTGCCTATTAGAATGTCTTTCGTGTATGTGTAAACTATGAGAAGTGAATTTGTTGAATACTTAAGTCATGCGTGGTAATCATATAAATACTCAATTTATGTAAGTGAATTTAATTTGTATCACTTTTAGGAATATCGAGTCATAATGAGGTCTGTCAGTTGGTTAGATTCAGTGGGAAGCAGATGTAGTCGCATTCAGACAAAGACATCCGAAATACACAAACGAATGTTTTATCACTTACGACCAGACATATGTGCATAATCAGTTGTAGGAATTGATTCTGTATACAAAAACAAGGGAAGGCGAGTTCGCTCATTCACTTATAACCATGCAGATATTCTTGGTTCCAGTTTGTCATAGGGTATAACTTTGGATGTGGGTGTACATTTCTGTTTGCTTGAGTTGAGTTGGAATTTAAATATGAGACTCAATTTGGATACTGGACAGTTTCCGTCGAATAATTGGAGATACTTCCCAGACGAATACTTTCATTTTGGATTGCGCTCAGCTTATATATGTACATAAACTTGTTTGCGTCGCAGTCAAATAAAACTTTTCATCCAATATTCTTGTGTTCTATTTGATCTGCATGAGGTGGGAGTACAAAATGCTAGGCTGGTACTATCCAGGATATGAACTCGTTGCTATGCGTAACTGTTATGCTGTATGAACACTATCGATCACCATAAGTGGTGAATTATAAGTACTTTCATCAAACCTAAACATCTGCCTAAAGTTACGCGGTTGCATCTCCTAGCAATAGGTAAATCTGTTGGGACGAATGACAAAAAGCCCAACATATGTATTTGGAAAATAAGAATAGAACTTAGGCACTGCGGTGGAGTTCGATGTCGTATGAGGTTAGGCGTATTCAAAAGTAGTGCATTACTATTATTTCACTTAAAGCGTGATGTCAACCCATATGATTACGGGTGCTAAAGTACAATGTAAAATGAAGTCCATATGAGATGAATAATTGACTAGATGGAGCTGTAGCATTCGTAGTAATATTTCCCCCACACTGAAGTATGCCACCGATTACTTTCTCAGGTCTCATTGATAAGTCAAGCCTCAATCTCGTCATGATAACAAATTTAATTTCACTCAAGTAGAGAAAAAACGTAGCAATCAGGCATGTGAGGTATATTTAACGAAAAATAATGACAAGCAAATGTCTGTATACAATTGTTTGTAGTAATTATTTTGGTGGTGTTGAATTGCTGTGACCAGGTTGACTGATGTTACAGGACTTTTGCAAATAAGTGAATAAAGTGTATTTTCGAATCTGTTGCAGTTGGAAAAAAGTAATAAGAAAGTTAAAGGCTTTATATCTGCTTACGTTTGTTGACAAAGGTGTATTTTCATTTTTCATGTTTTGGAAATGATGCACTCGTCCATTGTTTTCACCATCACAAACATAGATCCTCTTGTAAAGTATAGCACTTAGCAGGTGACGAAATGATGTTCTGACGTCACCTTAAACTGTGAAAGATGGTTCATATATCTAAAAGACAGAAATTATAAAAACCGGAGTAACACTTCTCTCCATCTGTCCAAAGTATATCCTCCTTCGACGAAGTGTCTTATAAACAGTCAGTAGCATTACCATTGAATTTGGTAGGAAGCCTGATGTCGTGTTCATTTTCATCAACGATCCCTTCATGGATAATAACATTCAGTAACTGGAGATGCTTAAGCATTCTAACATGAACTCCACAAAGTCTCTCTAGATAATCTATTTAATAATAAATGGTTAAAATTATGAGTTAGCGAATGGTCATCGTCTAACGGCCTTAAACTAAATCCGTCCAAATTTCAGTTAGTTTCAGTTTCACTTTAGAAAAAGTTAAATGAAGCTGCTGGTTCCTATGAACATTGCAAAACTGATGATAGTGATATAGAAATTAAGTCTGAAGTTAAGTATCTTGGATTAATTCTTTCTTCTGACCTATCCTGGTCTTCCCATGTCTTAGCGATATCTAAAACAATGTTTCGTCTGAATTTTTACATTAAGTTAAGGCACTCAAGCATAACCCAACCTCTCCTCTTACACTTTGTCAACTCGGTCATCTCTCCTATTCTTCTTTACTGTTCACCCTTGTTCTTTCCTGGATTGCTTAAAAAAGACTATGTCATACTTCGTAGAACTCTGAAGACTGTCAGTAGGGCGAGTGGCAGCTATCCTATTGGGCAGTATCGTTGACATCGTCATTGATAGGCACTTGATTTCATGCAACAAATTTGCTAAAGGAATTTTGTCAGATTGTGAGCATCCACTTTACCCGCAGCTCCAACCTTATGTCTCCTCAGGTAAAACAAGAAGTCTTTTGAAAAGACTTTATGCACGTACATATAAGCATAAAACTTCCACTACACCATATTTGTATATGGTGATGTTGTGATGAAAATAGTGTCAGGCATGAACTAACTAACCTTCTTTGCACTATTAAATAAACCATTTTCTCCACCCTTACTACATCAAGTTTTCTTGTCGTTGTTCTTCTCATATTTACAATCCTCTCAATTTCTTATCTTTATATGTTTATTTTATCAAAAATGTAAACATCATTTAGGCTGTGTTATCACTATTCATTTTGCCTTTGACCTCACTATACTATATCAAGAGAACATTAGATTCAATGATATATAACACGCTGAAATCTCCAAATTGAATTGGCAATACTCTTTGAAACAAATTCACCGTCATTATTATTATTATTATTATTATTATTATTTTATATTTATCACTCTCATTTTTTACTTCAGAAATTTTCACTTTATAACGCAAATGAGGACAAATTCCTCTGGTTAATCTTGTTTTAGTTTTATTTATGTTTTGAGTAAATCATAGGCAATATTTTGGCAAATGCTGAGAGTAACTTTCTATATTACAGCTACTGTTTTTGAAATAAAATAGAATATTATTATTATTATTAAATACAACTTCTATATCCTTTATAGCCACAGATAATTCCAGAAGGAGCTCAGAATACCTTACAGACCCAAACATTAATGATTATTAGAACTGATATGACTCACGTAACAGGTGACTAGTGTTAAGATGCAGCTGCAAGCCACTTTTCGACAAAACGGTAATACTATATGTAAGCACTGTTACGTTTCAGAAGGACAATCTATTGTATTTCTTAATGTGCTCCATTGAATGACTACCTGGCAGATCGCTCCAACAAACTAAAGTCAAAATAGACAGAAACCATGTAAATTCACCATAAACCTCTCCTAGAAGCCTATAACTGCTTAAATAATCCCGATTTTCACAAAGCTAAACGCTTATAACGCCTCTGTTGGCATAGACACGACAACCCATACTGTGCGCGAAAATGCATCGTGATAGCCTTTATCCTCACTCGACTTCGAATTAACGTCACTGATTAATTTCACACAGATATGCGATGGTTAATTGGTGACTCTAAACTACCCAAGCTTACTATAATGCTGAATTAAATCTCAGTAATTCTGATATAGTTCTAAGATTCTCTTGTGAGTAAATTCTGAATCTGTTCTATAAATAAATAAATAAATTTATTCTCATAGTACACCACATGAGGGACGCCAGTCTGCAGGCATCATCAAATTGTTACAGAAATAGAACCATATAATTCAATCACAATTTACTGGCGGTAGCAAGATATGCTTTACATGTTCGATGGAGATTATACATACACTTGATAAATGTTAATCCCAGTAGTATAAAACAGCCTTTTCACCTATATACAATCATTTCTGTGCAAAGTTGGAAACGTCTGTTAGATTGTCAGTGAGTGCAACACAACAGGAAATACAGGAGTATTGTCTTCGCATTAACAAAAAAACCAGGTCTTTGGTGGATGGATTATAAGTGCCTGGGAAAAAAATAAAGCTTGAAGTAAATATTCATACATAACTTTGTTGTGTGCAGAGTCCTCGAATTATAGTTCATTGATGTGTTATTTTGAGATCAGTGATGTGTTTATCTCATTTGATCTACAGTGTCATTGTTGTGAGTAAATACATAAGACTTAGACGCATTAATTAATGGATTTCTACTGCTCGTGGGTATTTTCTTAGCGTGAGGAAGGTTTATGAAATTCAGCTGTTCCGACAGGGGTTGAGAATATTAACTGCTCAGAAACATTATGGATATAAGTTCATCACATTATCTAAGGAAAGGTGGGTTGTAGTTGGTGAGGTATATATGGTGCCCGACGAGCGTTCATCTGTCCTTGTGATGTTGTGGTGAGTTATACCTTTTTCATGTTGTCGGTTTATGTCCATTTTATTCCACTTATTGTGTTCGGTAGAAGTTTTACAAACGAAATTTCTTGTCTGTTTGAGGGTACGTATCTTAACCGTTAATGTTTTATCTAGAATAATAAATATAGGCAAAAAACAACAGGTGTAGTATTTAAGCTTATACATTAAATGGACCTATAATTTCGGAGGCTCTCAGATAGGAACTAGAACTACTATCGTTTGCAAACTCAAGCTCAAGCCCTCACGTAGCCTTGGCCCTGATGGTATACCTGCATATGTTCTAAAACAATGTGCAGATGCTTTGTGTTCTCCACTAACCAACATCCTAAATGCTTCTTTCTCCAAAAACGTTGTACCTGTTGCATGGAAAGACATTAAAATAGTCCCTGTCCCTAAACCTGGAAACGGCAAGAACGTAAAGTTCAGACCCATTGCCATCACTTTCCCGTTTCTAAAGCTTATGGAAAAACTAGTACTTCTTAAACTTGAACCCTGCCTTGAAAGCTTTGAA